>CM075813.1:31964076-32091706 GCA_037975025.1 Excoecaria agallocha | reverse complement strand
TTCTCAATGGTCTTAGAATTGCTACTTAAATACCACAAATGCATTGTATGGGGTACAAAACTATGCTGTTCTTTATCAAGGCTAAGCACAGAAAAGCGATTTTGTTTGATACATGAGATACTGAAAGCAACCACTTCAAGGTCAAGTTACAAATTACTCCAAAAAGTATTCATTTTAGAAGCAAAATCCAATAATTAACTGAAGACCATGACCACCGCCTATTTGCATACTTCTAGCAAAGCCTTTGTTTATGGAGGTTCGCGCATGAACAAGCTATTACCCTGACATATGTGTAATGTCTCCTGTTAAGAGCAAATGATAGAAGAGCAACAAAAAATTGGCAGGAGACAAGCCTGACAACTCCCTTTAGATGAAAGTTCAACTGCTTGACAATTCAAAAAGGCTTACCAACCACCCATCCATGTTTACTCACACAAAAAACCCACACATAACCATACTCTTGAAGACAACAATTTACAAGCTGATGCCTTCGGTTATTTGGTTGATGACATTAAATAAGAGAGAGCTAACTCCTAGAGCTTTTACCATACCACATCAATGCCACTTAGGCAACTATCAAGGTTCTACTTCCGATTACTGTCCCATTCAAGAGTGATACAAGAAGGTGGAATTAACTCTTTTCAGATCAACCACACAGTACACTTCCTCCAAGCCCAGGGTTATTCCAGCAATCTCTGAGACGCAGGCAGCATCTCAATTCTATTGAATCAATATGTCACACCAAGTTTTCACCATCAGCAAAATTCAAAAAAGGGGAAAAACTTTAACCACTAGCTTTACTTGAATATCTTGAAAGAAAAAAAGGAAAGGAACTTCAAAATCTCCAAAACAAAGGATTACAAAGTATTAATTACATCCAATAGAAAATAGTTCAAAAAGCTACAAGCACAAAAAACATACATGCAGCAAAAGGAACATCAAGGAAATTAGACTGAAAATTTCACATGCATTTTCCATGCTCAAAATCATAGTGACCTATTTCATCATCTCTTTTCCTTTGTTTCAATTGACTCGCAACTAGGGGTGTGTAGAACCGAACCGGAACTGAGAACCGAATAGATTTTGATTTATTTGATTCGGTTATTTCGATTTTCGATTCTGAACCGAAATAAATATTCGGTTTAATTGGTTCGGTTCTTAAAATTGAAAAATTGAAAGAACCGAACCGACCAAATTTACTAAATCTCACCGTTTTTCTATATATATATATATATGTTTATAAGAAACTTAAAATCATTTCTACTGAATCAAAATCCCTAGGCCTTGCATCCGGCTATCAACTCTGCCTTTCAATTTTCCTAAAACTTCCCTTCCTTACCTATCTGTTGAAGGCAGCATTTGACAAAATCACTACGGGCTTTAGCTCAAGCTTGTTGAGGGGCTATATATTGGCCATGGAGGGATGAGCTCCATAGGCAATCAGTGAAGATCCGGTGATTACGAAGCCAATTGTCACTGCTAGTTGCTTCCGTGTTGGTGGAAAACCCCAAAGCACCATCTAGGTTTAGCTGCTGCTGATCGTGGAAGAAGAAAGAACAGAACTTTTTGTTTGGTTTCCTAGGTTTGGTTTTGCCCGTAATGGGCTACAATGCATTAGTTTTTCAAATGGGCTTTAAGGTTTGGTTTTGCCTGTAATGGGCTATAATGCATTAGCTTTTCAAATGGGCCTTATATAGATTGAAACCTTCCGCCAAACCATTTATAATTAAAAATAGCCCATAGAATGGGTTGAATCAAACCAACTGAAATTATTTCGATCTATTCAATTTTTGGTTATATAAACTTCGATTTCTATTCGGTTCTTATAACTTCCAAACTTCGGTTTTCGGTTCGATTTTGGATCGAACCGAACCGATCATTTGCACATCCCTACTCACAACATTAGTCTCATACCAAGAATCAAAACTTATTCATTATTCCCTGCAGCATACTTATATTTAAAAACTAAAATTACCAGGTAAGAGAAGATTAGAACCAAAATAAAATAAAAACTCAATCTTTGTCATGAGATATTTGACTATGGAAATTCTCACTAGATTGCAGCTTTTAATTTCCAACAAAAGGACAAAAACATCACTAGAAATCCACAGGTACAAGATTCTAGTAGGTGCTGCATGGAATGAACCAAAAAAAAACACAATAACATTTATAAAACGAAAAGGCACCTTTATGCATGCTACCTCAAATGATCTTATTTCGGACTTCTTCAAGTTTCTTCAGAATCTCCCCAGGTGTTCTATCCAATTCATCAGCAATTTTTCTTTGCATATCAAGGGGCAGTGTTGGAAACTGCTCACAGAGATCCCCATCGATGACATCCTACAAAATTATCCCAAGCCTTTAGTACTCTTAAGGGCATGGAATAACACTACCACTAGATCCAGAACATAAATGAAGCAGCAGAGCATAAAGAGTTCTATCCTGAAGAGCTACTATAAAAGGGTCAAATCAATTCGTCAAGGTTATGAATGGGACTCGGTCTTCCAATACATTCCGATTCTTAAGTTAAACAAATGGAAACAGAAATGATGACTTACCTTAACTGGAAAATAGGCAGATCTAAATGCCATGTGGTCTCTTCCACATAGAGGTGGGTGGTCCTGTCTCAAATGCATCTCCAAGTGTGAGAAGAAGTCAACATCATCTCGAGAATTAAATGGAAGCAATGCTCCCACACTCCCCATTACTGTCCCATATATCATGCACTCTCCACCACCTGGAATTAGCGATGCTTTCTGCAGGCTTGTGACCACATCACCAACATGAAACTGTACTATCTCCTCTACTTTGTTAGGAGCTCCATTAAGCTTCCCCTGCTCCCATTTTATCTTTCCACCAGTTGGATCTTCCTCTATGTCATCAGAAACATCCTGTGGCAGTCGCACAAAGTAGACATTCCCAAACTTGTCTGCACCTGCCATAGTATCAAAATCTATGTGGTATGATGCTGTAAGCCATCTAGGAACGCAATCATCAGCAAATATATAGAGCTGATTTTCATCCCGCCTATACTTGCAATAATGGAATGACTGCAGAAGAAATGGGACATATGTACTTGGTAAATGTACAGAACAGAGATAACTTAGCAGTGATGTACAAACAATGAACAGATATCCAGATGAAAAGAAAGTATGAAACACCTAGACTGGATGACAAAGATAACATACCTCTTGAATATCACCTACGTAAATCCTATCACGATAGGTGTGAATAGTGATGATAGTGTTAGGGAACAGTTTATTTTCACATTTCCTCAGCAACCTCTTCTTCCCTAGGTCATAAAGTCGGAGGACAGACCCTATTCCAGCTAGTAGTCTTCCTTGAAACTGACATAAAGCAAGAGGTACACCCTCTACCTGTGTCTTGTGCAGAAGTTCCAGGGTTCTCCCATCATCCACAAACTTATAGATATGAATGTACCCAGCAACTAAACCTTTTTTGGGTAAAAACTGGAGTCCCTTGGCAGTACCGACAGCCAACAGAGTTCCATGCTCCTTGTCATGGAAGTTTACAGTGCAGACACTGAATGCAGCTTCATTATCCTGAAGCTCGAGAAGGCAAGTTGTAGTTGCTGTCCTTGGATCAAGAACCCTGATGCAAGAAACCCACTTGTCTGATTCTGTCTTTGGATAACCATACTGCTCATCAGATAGAGGATCATCTTTGTCTTCATCATCACCGCCATTCTCCATCTGGTCAGCATTGGCATTTCCATTTTCCCCCATGCCAGCTGCTTCAAAACACTCCTTTTTGGCTGCTTCACGCTCCTCTGCTGTATAGGCTCCTTGATCACTCTCAACAATAACCAATAGTTTCTTCTTAGGTTGAAGCACAAACTTTCTTGGAGTATACCTCAGAGGTATTGCAGTCTCATTAAATGTTTCTCCCAACCTCTCAATGGTAAAAATCCTCAATGCATCCCCAGCTACGGCCACCACACCTTCTGCACACTGATCAGATGAGAACGAAGCAGCAAATTCAAGAGTCTCATATGAAAGGGGCGTTAAAAGGAAATGGCCTTGGTGAATATAACCAAGCCAGGGTCGACTTGATAAGCACAACATAGCACGCCGGCCTCTAACATTAATAGAGAATAGCTTTGGTGCACTCAACCCCAGGAATCGGGAACGTGAGTCAGAAAGCTGCCCAGTCACCATGTCTACCACTGTCCTGAATAGAACGCCAGACTGCAAACCAGCATTTAGGAAAAGACTAGCAGGGTGATCAGCACCATCCTCCCCACCAACTGATGCCTGAACCTCAAGAAAGAGGAGAGATTCTGGAGGAGATGAAACACTTTGAACACTCAGAATCTGCATACAATCGTCAGGATCCAAAGATAAGATACGGATGGTGTTATCATATGACCCAACTGCAAGGAACCGAGACCTTTGTCTTCCTTCTGGCACGGGGGCAATGTCTAGACAGGCCACATCTCCTGACATCTCATGCTTCTCCACCTCCATTAGCTGACCAGTCATATCAACCTCAAAATAAATAAGTTCCCCTCCACTTAAAGCAATAACCACCTGAAGTCTATTAGAACCAACCTTCACAATTGTCCTCTTACCAGGAGTCCTCCATTCATTAATACGTCCATCTTCCCTTATATGCCTAATACCATTTGGGTGAACTTGCATTAAAGAATCATCACCAATCAAAGAAACTGCAAGAGAAGGTGTGGTATCAAGAAACCCACTGTCACTAACTTCTTCAACAGTCTCTCCAATTGAAAGCACAAGAGTTGCATTGTTGAAAGACACAACAATATAAGCATCAAACTCATCATTAACATTCTTTTTCACAGTCCAGACTGCACTTGGTACACCAGGAAGCTGGGAAACAGCCATCTCACTAATGGCCAAACCAGGCCTCAAAATTCGCAGTGATGAACGAGGACCACGGCCACAAAGTGTATATATCTGAGGTGTTTCTTCATCAAAAAGATTAACAACCTTCATATCCATGATAGGCATCAAGCTCTCAACTTGGTCAATCCTCACAAGATTCTTCAACCCTCTAGGCTGGAAAAACACGGGCTGAAAACCTTCATCAGTCTCCATTAAAGTAGCTGACGAGGCCTCAACATCAGCTTCCTCTCCTATTGCCTGAAATTGATAGAGTGCATGATTTCCAAACTCTGATGCAGCAAATAAAAATCCTGACTTCAAAACACACATCGAAGCAGTGACAGGAATTGTGTCAAAATACTTGATTTTCAACTCCTTAACTTTATCATTCTCATGATCCAGAGTGACCTTAAAAATATCACCATATTCAGTCTGTAGCAGAAAGAAAAACATTGACTTCTGCTTATGAGTTGCTGCAGAAACTATCAGAACCCCTCGCTCAGCAGGTAAATCCGCACGCCTGGGAATCACTGCCCGCACATCTGGATTCCCTTCATTCTTATAAATTACAAAATTCTCTGCACAAACTAGAACCCCACTTGGACCATCCCCACCTCCTGGCACTGTAACGAGCATATTTGCCCCATTATCAACCTGCTCAGACCACTTCCTAGATACATGATTAAGACCTAAATCAAGCTCATAAAACGTCAAATGCTTCTGCGCCTCACTGGCAGCCTGCCCAGTAGAATCTTGATCTGCCTCCGAATAATCCAACTCAATAGCAGCAAATATTGGGTTATCAAACCCACAATCAACACCACAAATTGAATAGACAATCGTGTGAGACTTATGTGCCTCTAAAGGTGAGGATATAGTCAACCTAGCAGCAGTATCTCTATTCAAAACATAAACTAACTTCTGTTTCTCACAGGCACCTATCATTACAGCTCTTCCTTTCGGGTCGATGGCCATGTACTGACCCGGAACAATCCGACGACAGCCAGATTTTCCAAATGTCTCCTGGTGAATTTTATCAAAAACATTTCGTTCCTTGTTGTATTCTAGAATTACAATTCTACCCGAATCCGACCCGACAACTATATAGTCTTTTTGAGATCCGGTTAGTCTGAACTGAGCTAGAGAACGAATGCCACCAAAGATTTCTACCGAGAGAATAGTCTGAAGCTTACCATTCTCGTCCGGGCGGAGGAGATCGAGTACTTTGCCGCGGGCTACGACTATTTCTTGGGTCTTGCCGCCGGAGAAATTGCCGTTGATGGCACAGAGGATGCCGGTGGGTCGTTGTAGCGTAAGACTGTAAAGGTACATAGTTGGGGGTTTGGTGGAATAGAGATTGTGAATATAGAAGGAAATGAGTAGAAAGCAAGAGGATTAAGGGTTTTTGAGAGGGAAGGATTTGAAAGGATTAGGGTTTAAGAAGGTTAAGATGAAAGTGTAGAACTTGGGGATTTTCTTCCCCCTCGATATGTAGAAGACAATTTTACGGGTTCTATGTTAATAAAATATGGATCCAAGTCCAGGAAAAGCTTATTGGGCCTCTATTCAGCCCATTTGTACCAGCCTAGACTCAAATGAGATAAAAAAAAAGCATTGACATGAAGATATATATAAACCTAGGATGATACGTTCACGTAGTTTATAATTGAATAGCAAGCTAATAAATACAACAACATAACTCAATAGCAATTTACATCATTCAGTTGTTAGTTTAACTAATTCAATATGATATATCACCAATAATCATGTAGGGTACAGATCTACCCATATAAAGTAGTCCTAATATCAAAATACTGTTCATATTTGAAATTTTGACTACTCTACCAATTATCCAAAGTTCGAATACCGTCATTTCTACCCTAAATATATATTATATATAAAAAAAAATCTATGATATATATTTGCATAAAATGACAATTTATTAAATTGGTCTATAATAATTAACAAATAATCTCAAATGTCATATGCCTACCAACTACACCATACTAACAAATCCAACAACATCAACAAACCTAATGCTAATTCTTGCATCCTTTTTCAGTTTATAAGTGATCAGTAGTGGCTAAGAAAGCTAATTAAACATGGTGCTACTCTTTACATAAAAATGGCCAAATTGAATTATTCCATTTCAGCCATAATCAGCATATTCTTCCTCTTAACAAAAATCAACGCATTTTGCTGTGCAAGAACACTACCCAATAATCAAACTCCATCCCATCACTACTACAACCATCCCCAAATCAAATTCCTTATGCAAAATGTGCTCAATTCAACGAACCCTCCACCAAACCCTACAACCACTAAATTCCCTGCCCAAATCCCATTCCCAAAACCAATAGGCTATTTTCCTCCAAAGAATGGCATCCCTTTACCACAATCACTCTCACCCCATACATTTGATTTTCCAAACATTGGATTGTCCTTTCCAATGAAGGCAGCCCTACAAGAATTGGAATTTGGGAGCGTTATAGAAATTGATGAGCAGCTGTTTGAAGGAACATCACTGATTGGAAAAACACAAGGAATATTTGTTCCGAATTCAGAAAATGGAACTCATCTTATGGTTGCGATGACTGCAAATTTTGGAGAAAATGGATTGAAATTCTTTGGTGTGTATAGAAGAGATGTGGTTGAATCTCATGTTGCTGTTATAGGTGGGATAGGCAAATATCAAGATGCTAATGGTTATGCTGTTATTAAGGCAATACATGGAAGCTTTAATCACGTTCAAGGGGAAGAAAATGCAACCCGAAATTTACTTTCTTTCAATGTTTATCTTAGTTAATTCATTGGAGTTTCTTGGCCATAAATCAATATTATATTTTATCATAATTTTTTTTTTATTTGGCGATTTGAAAAGTAAAATTTGGAGTAATGGCTCAATCTCAAGTATATATAAGCCAGAACTTACTTTCCCAATTAGAAGCTTATTTAATCAATAAAAACATACTAATTTTATATGGATACTTATTCAAACTAGATCTATATATAAATCCCTCTATAAACTAAATTAATAACAAATTTTCCAATGATGGATGCAGTAATTTACAATCAATTACATATATATACTTAAACAAAAATATTCTTATTAAATAATAATTTATCATTGTCATGTTTATAAAGTGTAAGCTATTGAAAGAGCTGCCATCAATTATGCGTTTGATGGTATCCGGTTTTAAACTAGTTTTAAAAAAGCTAAAACGAATACCAAATGGTTAAAAAAAATTGTTATTGATATAGTTTGTACAAAAATAATTTCCTTTAATTCTTGATGTTGTGGATCATTTTGCCCTTAAACGAATATATGATAGGAAGAACCCGTAAAATTAGATAAAAAAGTAATCTTATTTCAAGAGTATGTACTAAATAAGGAATCTTGAAATTCGAAATACTTTCCAGGATTATTTTAATAGATTTAACTTATAAAACGATACTTCAAGTTGCGATCAAGTTTATTTACGGATAATTTTATATCATAGTTTCATTAGAGGTTATTTTTATGCATATTATTAGGAACAATTCTTTCTCGATCCTCCTATGAGGGAAGTGTTAGAGTTACTTCCCCTTTAGGAACTTTTTTAAGCAATCCACTTGTATAAAGCCATTTTTTTCTTTTTAATTTTTTATGCACAAATATCGTAATAATAAAGTACAAAAAATTAAGATTTAGTATTGGTAAATTCTCGATTAAAAAGTGAAAAAATTATGAATTTTATTTCTTCCAATAACTTTTAGAATTGTAATTAGATATTATACTTTTTTACTTATTAAAAAAGGATTACTTCAGGTAAATAATTTGAATTAAAATAAGAAAGTAATATTGCATTATGTAACAAGGTTAGCAAATATTATTTCACTTTTTTGGAATTTAATTGGCAATTTATCGACTTAAGTAAAGTATTTCAGGAAAATTACACATTCCGTAACTGAAATACCAACAACCCAATTAGTAGAATTCCCTCAAACTAGCCAAATATGAAAAAAAAAATTACAAACTGGTGAAATTACAAGTTACTTTTTATTTATATGTGGAAAAATACGAAGCTAATGTCCAGTTTATGATATATAATTCAAGCATTTGGTCAACTGCACCACAATATATGTGCGATTGTGCATATATATTTAGGAAAAAGTGTTATTTAAATAAATTTTATGGATCAAACTAATAATAAATTTATATTTATATGGTTAAAAAAGAAATGAGACGGTGATCTGCATACATGAATATTAATATTATATTAATTTAGTTTATGCAATATAAGTAAGAATTTTCCATATAATCATATGTACCATGATAAAGAGAATATTTGGTATTAATTATAACCAAAACAAATGCACTATTAATTGTGATTATGAGCAACTACTCCATTTAATTAGCTGCTCCACATCTTAATTCTTCTCTTCTCCTATTATATATACTCTAATTCGTTACTCTCTTCTCCCTCAAATTCCAAGCTCTCATTTTCTTATTCACTATAAGAATGGCGAAATCCCTCAAGTCTATCATCTGTTTGTTCTTTTTAGCCACCACTCTCTCTTGTGCCAACTCAGCAAGAATTCTTGATGAGGCGGCACCACAAGATCCTGTCATTTTGGACCCACCTGTCACATCAACTTCTTCTTCTTCTACTACATTGCCAAGCGGCCATGTTCCCGCCGCTACAGCTAGCGTCGCCCCCACTCCTGTGGTGGATGATGTGGTTGACGCACCACTCCCCGAGGCTGAAGTACCTGCACCCGATCCTGAAGTGGAAGCACCAGAAGCTGACGTAGCACCTATAACTCCTCCGGTCGCAGTAGCACCACCAATTCCTGTCCCTGCTGCCACGTCATCAAATGGACCCACCGCCACTTCCACATCATCCACTGGACCCACCTCCGCTGCCACATCATCCACTGGACCCACCTCCACCGTAGCTACAGGCAGCAAAACTGATCCTTCATTGTCCTTCTACATGCATGACGTCCTAGGTGGAGCACAACCGTCACTGAGGGTGGTGACCGGAATAATTGCCCGGACCGATATCAACGGCATCCCATTCTCACAACCAAACAACAACTTCTTCCCTCTTCAAGGAGGAACTCCGCTAACTAACCTTAACAACATCAACAGCCTTATAAACCCAACCACAGTTCCACTAATCACGGGCCTAAACCCAGGGGATGCCAACACTGTTCTCCAAAATGCTGGCAACAACAACAACGTTGTCAATAGCAACAACCAACCTTTTGTCACCGCCGGCCAAATCCCACCCGGGTCGATCCAAAAGGTTATCTTCGGGTCAATCACGGTAATAGATGACGAGTTAACTGAAGGGCATGAGTTGGGGTCGGTTGTACTTGGCAAGGCTCAAGGGTTTTACTTGGCTAGTTCTCTTGATGGTACTAGCCATACTATGGCATTCACTGTTTTATTGCACAGCGCAGAAAATCACCCTGAAGATACAATTAATTTCTTTGGAGTTCACCGGACTGCTTCGCCGGAATCACAGATTGCGGTGGTTGGTGGCACCGGAAAGTATGAGAATGCAAAAGGGTATGCTGTTGTTGAAACTATTCCTCAGATGGATCAGCATACAACTGATGGTGTGGATACAGTCATGCATTGCACTGTTTATTTATCTGAGTAATTAATTATGTGTTAAGTGTTATGCTATTTTTCTTTTTTCTTAAGTTTGGAAATTTCTGTTATATTTGATGTATTTACAGAAATTGGAGAAAAATAATTGAAAAGTATGGTTTGTTGATGTATTAGTATTTTCAAGGTGTTAATGCAAATGAATTTCTGGATAACCAAGAAATTAACTTCAAAAATTTTATGATTAAAAAAGTTAAGTATACAAGTGATCTAAATATTTTTGCTGGCTAACCCAATTAAGTATAATCATGTACCGAAAATATTAAAAGAACTTATCTATAGTTCATAACCAACGGCTGAAGAGGAAAATGAAATTGATAATCCAAGGAAATTGTTCACAATCAATGGCGGATCATGAGGAAAATGGAATTATCATTAGTTTTGATGATTTAGTGGGAGATGCGACAGATTTTGAGCCACCATTAACAAGTACTGAATTGCAAATTAATAGGATAGCGGATGACATTTCAAAGATTACTACATATATACGTGAGAGTTTGATGATTGAGAACATTTTGTTAAATGAATTTGTTAAGAAAATCCGGTATCGGATTATCAAAGGATAACTTATACTTACAGTGAAACTAATTTTAAAAGGTTAAAATCATTCTAAAATAATGATAGAACAATTATTAAGTTAAAGTCTCTAGTCCTACACAAACTTTGTATAATTCTCATATTCTACTTGTATTAGTTACATTGCACACAATGTATTTGTACTTGTGTAGTTAAAAAGATTTGGGTTTAAGAATGAATTGTGAATTCCATTTCCAGAACATGTTCTTTGTTCTTTCAGTTTTGTGCAACAAACCGCCAATGTCTTTGTATTACTAATTGAAGATAGTTGCAAAATTTGCATAACATTAAAATCAAAAAAAAAAAAAAGAAAGGGGCATTCCGAGAATTGAACTCGGGACCTCTCGCACCCTAAGCGAGAATCATACCACTAGACCAAATGCCCAGATCTTGGATGAACTGTTTGGCAAAATAAATTATAATGTTTTCAAGTAACTGGTATTTCTATTCATTGAACAATAACTCGCACAAACAATACCATTTCTCCATTAAGCATAAATATTACAACATCCTTTGAGAAAAAATAAAATCATAAACAGACATTACATTTAGAAAGTAACATAGACTGCAAACTCCAGCAGAGTCTCAACGCCATCAGTCTCATGTTGATTAATGGCAGGATATGTCTTAACGATGGCATAACCTTGACCATTCACATACTTACCAGTGCCACCCATAATAGCTAGCTGAGACTCCGAAACTGCTGTCCGGTGAACCCCAAAGAAGCTAAGACTATCTTCATAATGACTATGTTGAAACATAACTGTAAATGCCATTACTTGACTAGTACCGTCAACAGAACTTGCCGCATAGAACCCTTGTGCCCTGCCTATAAATGGGGACCTTAAATCATGCCCTTCAGTCAATTCATCATCAATCACGGTCATCGTTCCGAACATCAGCTCCTGAGGTGTGCCTGGAAGTCGATCACCATTAACTACCGGGAAGTTATTTCCATTATTGTTAATGCCATTGTTTTGTCCCGCGACATTTGCTGCGGTGCCACTAAGTCCAGTGAGGAAAGGTAAGTTATTGTTGTTAATAAGGCCATTGTTGTTGTTGTTTTGGGGAACCCCATTGCTCACTGGTAGGACTGCACCATTCGGTTTAGCGAATGGGACTTGGCCGTTGATGGCAGGATTGTTGATTATGCCAGTAACAGCTCTAGCTGTGGGGTTTCTCCCCCCAAGAATGTCATGCATAAAGAAGGTTAAGGTATGGCCAGGATCGGCTGTTGTGGTGGTTGTAGCTCCATTAGGATTAGCTTGTGTGGCTGCTAATGGTGTGGTTGTAGCCCCTTTAGGATTAGCTTGTGTGGCTGCCAATGGTGTAGGAAATGGCTGAGGAGGTAGCACTGGAGCCTCTGGGTCCTCTTCAAGCATTCGAGCCGAAGTGGTTAATGAAATGGCAAGGATGAGGAACAGAAAATAGAGCGTGCCACGAGATTCCATTTTAGAGATTTAGAAGAGGAAAGTAAAGATGAGATTATTTTGGTGGTGCATAGAAGTCATGCCAATATGTACATATATAGTTTTTGAGTTCTGAAATAGTAGATGAAATGGAGTAGGTATACTTCTAATATTCAGTGTTTTGGTTAGGAATTACAAAAATATGTGGAAATTAGGAAAAGAAAGAGAGAATGGGACAGAATTGCAGGTTTAGCTCACCTAAACAATGTCCACAAAACCACTTCAACTTGCAGCCTGACTTCATTGCTTCAGTTTGTGAACCTATCAATAAATATAATATCACACTTAATAAAAGATGGAAGTGAATAAAGAAGATACATGTAAACACTTCTAACTGCTGCAAGTGTTTAAAGATAATAAAGAGCAGTATTTCAGGGGAAATAAGAAACAAGACTAAAAAGAAACGAAAACAGATACTAAACAGATACAGAACTCAGAGCAATTGATTTTTATTAAGCAGACTGAAACATTTTCTGGAAAAAAAATGTCAGTACTTTATCCAACATACATTTAACGTAGTGATTTATCAAGAATATTCTGTCAACGTAGTGATATATCAACAAATCCTAATATAACATTGTGCACATATAAATCCGAGAGGCTACAAGAAAATGTCCACAATACATCTTCAGAAAAATGCTTAATTCCGCTTTTGTTCTTCAGCATAGAGCAAAATGCAATATTTTAGAAACAGAACTTTGATAGCAACAGCACCGTCTTTCATTGATTTTTTTTCCAACCAAATATAATTACAAAAAATATTGAATCTCAAACCACTCTCAAATCAAAATTTTTCATATACATAACAGTCTCTATCTGGTGGATCCAATTTTTTTTTTTTTTAGAAAAGAACAGACTGACAAGACAAAAAAACAACCAGTATATTCCTTTTCTCTTTGTCGTTCAACACAAAAAGAATGTCCCCATCTCGTGTAGTTCTAATAATATACCTAAAGAATAAACATCATCTATCAAAAAATCTCCAAGATAACATCTGCTACAAGCTCATCAATCAAAGAATCTTCTATCTCTCTACCAATGTCCTGAATATCATCCCCCAAGTCCATCCATCCATCACCATTTCCTAGGATCTTCTCAGAATCCTTGCCTAATTCCTTTTCCTGGCTAACCAGTAACAACCACAGCTCCTCCTCTATCACTGCATCCCCTTGGCTCAAAATAAACCTCCTTGCCACAGGTTTCGTCCACATCAGAGCTCCCTTGGATGGCTGTAAAATCTCCACCAGACCAGAATTTATGCGATCAAATAGAAGCCTCCTTTCTGTCCTCTTCCAAGATATCTGCTCACCATACTTCTTGTCCAAGGTCTCAAAGACAGAATAACTAATAGGGAATTCTTGAGAGTACAGAGTGTCTGAGCTTCCACACAAGTTTCTATTTTGAAAACCCGCCTCAGCTAATACATCAACCAGATAGGAAAAATCCCTACTCTCTTCAAATTTGAATGGACTGGTTAGGCCTTGATTATCTTCAGAGCCATTTATAGATCCTTTCCCATCATCATCATCACTGCAGGCCACCATGCTGGATCCTTCTGAATATGCATCTGATGTCTCTGCCTTCAGAAGTTCAAGTTGCATATGTAACTCTGACAAAAAATAAAGCACGCCAAAGGTCTATGAGAGAAAAGGAGAAGCAGTAAAAATGCGTAGAACTCTGAAGAAGCACTAGTTTACTAACCATGCAAAGAAGTATTTACACTCTTAAAACAGACAGAGCTGGATGAAATCTCTTTCTGGCAAAATCTTTCCAACACTGAATTTGGACTAGGTTGATAAACCTCCTCAAAGCTGCTAACCAGAGATTCTGGATCTGCAGAGGAGCACTGTGAAGAAACAGACTCTTCTTCAAAGGTTCTAATGGATATTTCCTGCAAATTACAAAAAGAAATCAAAATAGCACAACAAGAAGAAACTTTCATATGACTATTTAGAAACAAAAAAACAAAGATTATTTTTTTTTTCAAAGTTTGGTAACCATAGATTTATTTCAATAATTTTGCATTTGCCAGCAGAAAAGTACGTAGAAAAACATGTAATGGCAATATGTTCATTTCTATGTCCGCAAATTTCTTATTAAGCAAATTTATAGGAAAGCAACATTATAATTATGTTAGTGTTCTTCGTTTAAATCTAATAAACAAATATAAAAACATGCACATGTATGTGTATCGTGCTTGGTATATACCTCATTTTTATCAGATGTACAATATGTGCCTGAAATAAAATACACATATGCAAAACAGATGCATTCCATGAAAAGTGTCAATATTATTAAAGCAAGCTGTGTAATATTCCAACAAAAAAAAAAAGTTTAATAAGCACTTTGAAATTACAGTAAATCTTTTGAGATAGTATCACATAGGATTTCCTCATTACTAACCATTTTTCATTACTTTGGGCAGCTTTCATTAAATTTAGGCCAGAGTGCTTTGGCTGAACATAGTTCCTCCCATACGAATTATCCAACAACTGACGTGCATGTGCATGCTTATAGTGTGTCAGACCCAAAATCTTCTATCACTAAATTAAGATGCTAGTAACTGAAATCATGCTGTTGAAAACAAGTACGATCTACAAGAGATCCAAAGTTCTTTGCACATGCAGTAACAAAGGAAATCATTTAAGGGGATTAATTCAATTCATTAACAAGATGCAGCAAACCTGTGCACTTGAAGCATCCTGGCCATGAGAAGAATAATCTTTTTCTTTTTGTGCAATGGCACTGTTACTTGATTCCAGTTGACGTTTCTCATAATCTGAAGAGGAATTATTCATAGCCTGAGTCATGGTATCGATGTCCTCACTTGTAGAGAAAGAATTTGTCACTGAAGATTTAGGAAGTATGAAACTAGTTTCTTCTAGGTCATCTTCCCCATTTACATTCTTGTGCCCCTTCTGCTCCATCCAAGCGTCTGGCAAGGTCTGGCTGTTTTGATTGGAGTACTGAGAAGCTACTGAAATTTGGTCACTGGGACCCTTCTCGAGTTTGTTTTCCTGTTCATCCTGAACAGCATATTCTCCTAATGTGGGATTGTTTTCTGGCATCATAGACAGACTAACTTGAGAAATTTTACTGCTGGTGTCTGATCTTTTACATTCCAAACCATCTTTCTTGTTAGAGTCTTGCTCTCCCCATTCATTCTTTGTCATATTAATAGACTCAAGGTCCCTCATATTTCCACCATTTTCAAGAGATGCCAGTCTCATCTTGCAATTCGGAGCCCCAACCACATCAAAGTGTGGGAGAAGGGACCTGGATGTCGGCAAGTCTCTTACAAACTCATTCATCCAACTACCAGGTAGTTCAACTTGTTGAAATTTTTGGGTTGTCATCCATCTTTCAGAAATTTGCTTCTTGGTTTCCCTGGTCATATATGATCCACCTGAACAGTTAACTTGCCTCTTCCTCCTATCATGAGAAGGCATGGACAAATCAGACTCCTCTCTGAAGGGGTCACTACCACTCAGTTCCGAACTTGGTTCCACAGTATGCATACTGCTTATACCACGTCCCACTAGTTTTGTTTGTTCCTTCAAAACTCTAAACCTCGGCCTAGCAGGGCCTATGCCACTTGGCATGTCTTTTCCTTCCTTTTTTCAACATACAGATTCCTATTGGGAGAAATTAGAATCTTATTTTTCTTTCCAACACCTGAATGAGGTACACCATCAGATTTAGAAGATAAAGAAAAACATCTAGCAGCAATATCTGCCTTTCCCAGCCCTGATCTTGTAGGCATAGTCCTCAAAATGGGGATTGATCTCTGAACCTCATTAGTATCATCAACACAAAGTTCTCCGGAAGAATATACTCCAAGACCATTCCAAACATTCTTTGGTGGGTTAAGATTCCTGACAGCTTTCCTCCTAAATTTTCTGAACTTGCTAATGTCCCTGCAATCACAATCAAGTGGTGACTTGGGCACAACCACATGCCGAAATTGCAAATTAGAATGGACATCTGAGGAAGCCAAGTGCACTTCCCTGTATCCTACTGGCATGCTATGACGTTTTTTTCTTCTAGATGTTTCTAGTACTTGCAAGACATTCTTACATTCATCCTGCTTTTCCATACTGAACTTAAACAATTGTCGGTCAGAACATTTCTCTCTGACACCAATTGAAGAAACTCTGCGTAAATAATTCTCAGAGAGCACTCTTGGTTTCTTTTGAACATGCTGCTGCAATGGCATTTCATCCAGACCCATTAATCTGGCCAAAACGCTAGGTAGAGGCTGTGTAGATTCCCTTTTTGTCATCATTTCTTCAATTGCTTTAAGTACTGCACAACGTCTAGCACTCCCTAGAAAATACAATGTTTCACCTGCATCAAACCAGAGGGAAATGCTATTTGAAAAAAGAAGATGAATATTATTCATAAACCTCAACTTTTCAATACCATTCCCCTTTTATTGTCCAGGTTTAAGTATTTGCTATTCGTGAAAAACCAACCAGCAGAACTTCCATTGAATGAGATGATAATGAGCTACTTATTGTGCCCTCCTAATTGATAGTTTTATAGTAATTAACTAATTTTAAATGCCAAATTATGACAATTCCTGACTAAATAAACCCTACATCCCTCAAGAAAATGATTCAATGATAACTCAATGAAATGCTAACATGTATAGGAAAAAAAAATAGTGTTGATTTTCCAGATAAACGGCATAAGAGGAAATTGCAAATAAAACCCAAAAATTAACTCTAAACATAATCATCAAAATCAGGAGGACAAAGCCTAATAACAGAAACATCATAGCCTAAACATAAACAGAGAGGGAAAGAGCACATAAATCTGAAACCTAAAAATAACTCAATCCTCCATATTTTGCTTTTCACTAATGAGCCTAAACACAATTGAAATAAAAAGCTGTATTTGCTTTAAGAAAAGCCTAATAGACTGGATGGGAAAAAATAAAAAAATAACAGCTTAGACCATATCTATGAACTTTGAACAAAATAAAGAAAAGGGAAAAAGAAAGAAACATTACAGGGAGAAAGAAAAATCTGCAAAGGTGAATCTAATGATAGGCTTATTTGATCAAAGTTGAAGCCAAAAAGCATTTCTTAAGAACCTAATAATTATTGGATCCCAATAAAAGCAAAAGTTCCAGGAATTCAAACATGCAGAAACAAAATCAAGAAAAGAATTTCTTCTGGTAGAACAGCATATAAATAAGTGTAAAGTAAGCATAAACTATTATTACTTCTTAATGGATACCACAATTTTCAATTTTAAATAACAATAAAAATAGAACTGCAATGATATAAAAAAAAATAAAAGCAATAGAAATAATAGCAATCTATTACTGATCCACTATAATAGAAAAATACAATTAAATTCCACTACAGAACAAAATACAATCACCCACTTTGCCAAAAGCATCCGCAAAAATCAAACCATTCAAGGAATCAAAACCAAACCCAAAGAATAAAACAAAATGAAAAGGAACCCAGAAATTGATCAACCAGGAAAAAAAAACTGACCTTCAATAGATCATTAATTCAAGAAACAGAACACTCCCCTTCTACTGGTGAAGACCCATTAGCGGATTTCTCCACAGCAAGCAAAAACTTGAATAAATATTGGTTCTTTTCTCAGTAAAACGGAATTTCCTAATTATAGTTTGGTAAACGAAACAATCTTTAAATCACTCTGTAATCTTTGATTATAAAACAACCAAAAGAAAGAGAAGCCGACTTGTTGAAAATAGTCAAAGACGACTCAAACCCAGCAAAACTTAAACACGCAAAAATGAAAAATAAAATAAAGAAATTTTGTCTTGATTAAAACACGAAATGGGATTTTATTAATTAGATTAGCTTTTCCTTCGTTTCTTGATAAATTTAACAAGGCAAGATTGCTGAATTAAAGCAATGGAGGCGAAAGATAAGAGGGGAAAGCGAATGAAAATGATTGAAATATTAAAATATTAATAATTTGGAACAAGAATCATGGAAAGGCGGGTTCCGATTTCTTGTCGTTTCGTGGATTTACGCGCGCAATCTGTTGCCTATATGTGTGCGCCTATTTGGCGCCAAGAAGATACGGGTAATTTTTTTTTTTTTTTTAATGGGGAAAATTTTCTAGTTCTCCTCCTGATTTTGCCACTTTCAGATGCGGTGATCAACTGAACAGTGGAGATAACAGTATGTTTTTCTCTTTCCACGCATAGAAAGATGAACAATTTTATATATTAAAAAATTATTATTTTTTAATTAATTTTACGTGTATAATTGGTTTGAATTATGATTTTTTTTTTGGTTCAGCGCAGCCAATTAAGACTCCTACCAAGCGCTAGGCATTTTTGTAGCATAATACAGGTCAACGCCCAATGCTAAAAAAAGGGAGCACTTGCTTTGCACATGCAGTCATTTGATTTAAATTTGGGATTGTTTTTTGGTTAGTGGGCCAATATTTTGAAGGGCTGGGATTAGTTATGTTGTTAATTGGGCCAACGGCGTGGCCGAAAAGAGCCCAATTGTTATAATATATAGGTTAATGCCATTTTTTAGGGGTTAGGAGGTTATTTTAGCTTCAAACCGTTCAAAATGGAGTGAAAATACTCCTGATTTTTTTCTGTTCGATTTTTGCCTCTGAGGTCGTTAAAATGGGTGGAAATTGCCCTTCTTTTGGATGGAAAATCCAGCTAGCAAACTGTGTTAATAGTATCCAATACAATGATGATACATCAGCACTCATATGACGTGATGACACATCAGCACTCATGTGACATTCTCTCTCCTCATCAATATTAATTAAAAATTAAAAAAATATATTATATTTTTCACCTAGTATTTAGAAAAGGAATTCTCTTCTTCTTCTTCATCTTCTCTTTTCTCGTGTTTTTCTTCTTCTCCAAACATTCAAATATAAAAACCTAGCAACCCTAAAAAATTTCTTAATATATTCACAAATTTTTAGATTTCTTTGTCCTTGTATAAATTATCTACTACAGAAATTTTCAAAATTTTGCCTTCCGTTGCCTTAACCTAAGCCCTTATTCTTTTCTCTCTCTCTCTCTCTCTCTCTCTCAATCTTTTGCTCTTAGGCCACCCCTTTTAATGACTTCTCCAATCACCAACCAACAGCGATGCACTCCCTCTATGCTTCTCCCTTCATCCTTCAATTTCACCATCTTTGATTTACTTTTTCATGTGTGAAGAAGACAACAGCAAAGCCATCATTGTTTAAGATCGGCGAACTACGATCAACCAATGATATTTTTCTTTTCATTTGTCTGCTTTCTTTAGATTTAGACTCTAATGCTATTTTGTTTTGGTTAATGGGTTTTGAATTGCTAATTTTTTTTAATGTTTTGATGCTGCTTCAAGTTCTAGTGTTAAAAGGTTTGATTTTTAGTCGATTTTGAACTTCTGTTGAAATGGATTTTTTATCCAGTGGTTAAAGATTTTTTTAATATAATTTTGTTGAAATTTAAATTTAGCAGAAAGTAAAGACAATTAATAATTTAATTTATCGTGTGTTTAAGTTATAATTTTTTAGATTTTCTTTAACCTAGAAATTAGACCTTTAGAGGTAAGGCTTCTTTGAATCTTTTGCAATGTGCAGTGGAACAGAGAGTTTTGATAAAAGAAGGAATAAAACCCATACCCTCTGTGTAAGGTGCGGCTGCTCTAGCTTCCACCTCCAGAAGAGCTATTACGCTGTTTGTGCATTCCCTGTTGTCGCATACTAGGAAATACAACTAGAGTGTAAAGGCCATTTGAAAAAAGACAACTGGCACAGGAAGGATAAGGTATTTGCCTCATCTCTCCCGCAGGTTCAAGAGTGGTTTTAGAGAAGGCACATAGGCAGCACCAAGGAAGTAAGGAGCAACTACTTAAGGTGTAAACATATCATTTTGGATTCAATTGGGTCCCCTGTTATAGATTTAGCTAGCAACTATGTGCTGGGATAATTTTTAAGGCAATAATGTTTGATAGATATAATGCAGTTTTGATGTTAATTTAGTCAACTTTAGTTTTCTTGATTCGTAGGTGCTTTGATTTTGAATAAAAATTTTCAAAACTACTTCAATTAAAAGAAACAAATTTTTAGATTTGTTGTCATTATTAATGTTGGAAGTGTTTGAATTTCTAGAGAAGAAGAATAAGAAGAACATGGGAACAAGAAGAGAGAAGAACAAGAACAAGAAGAAGAAGAGGTTTTTTTTTATTTTAAATGACAGGTGGAAATTATAATATATATATTTTTTAATTTTTAATTAATATTGACGAGCAAAGAAAATGTTACGTGAGTGCTGATGTATCATCATTCTATTGGCAACCATTAACATTATTTGCCAACTGGACTTTCCGTAAAAAAAGGGGGCAATTTCTATCCATTTTAATGACTTTAGGGGCAAAAATGGACAAAAAAAGTTTAGAGGTATTTTCGCTCTAGTTTGAATACTTTGAGGGTAAAAAAATCCCTTATCCCCATTTTTTAGCAAAATTTTTTAATTATTTAGAAAATACTACAAAATATTTTAAGTTATTTTTGCTGTTAAAATTATAAAAAAGAAAAGAAATTTTCACTTGAAAATAATTATTTTGCATTCATTGCCCTCCAAAATTTTCCAGAAATTCTTTTAAATTTTATGTTTTTACTTCTTTGAAAAAAATTATTTTGCCTCAAACTTACTTCATTAGCTTATTATGTTTCATTTTAAGTGTTATTTTTTACTCTTAACACTTAAAATATTTCCTTATACTAAAAAATATTATTAAATGATTAAACTGTCCTTCATTAATTAATATAAAAAAAGGTATAAAAAATATATAAAAATACATTTAAAATACCAAAATAAGAATAAAATAAAAAAAATCTGCATTAAAATTTTTCTCCGATTCTTAAAATTAAGACTTGAAGTGCAAGAAAAAATAAAATTTTAAAACGAAGCTTTAAGTCAGACAGAAAGAAAGTATCATATTCGGGTTTATATGGAATTTAATATGGTATGTTTGAATTTATTATCCCAAAATTATGAATTTATTTCTACTTTTAATGACATATAAACCGTATGATTTTTATTTATCAATTAACTAAAACATACACACCAATAATGCGTATTTGAAATATTGCAAAACATTAGAGGATTGAAATATCCATAGTAATTGCTTCAGAATCTCAAAAAAAAAAATAATAATAATACAAGCACACACAACATAGGTAGATTAGAGTCGATAGGAAATTGAATAAATCTTTTGTTGGTGGTGATGTAACTACTTCAATGTTTAGATCTTCTTTAGAGATGTTCTGAGAAACAACTTGAGTTATCTTACTCTTTTCTTTGTGTTTACCCCATGACACTACGTATAATCCACAAGTTATCAATATTTCTCCGAATATGCTGTCATTACCAAATGCAACAAATTAGATTATAAACATAAACTTCATCCACATTCATACTATAACTTACCAAATATCAAATCATACATATATAATTCTCTTATGATGCTATTACAAAAATCAATCTTGTCGCATTGCGAGTTCGTTCTTAAATCTAGGCAGCAAATTGCTAGTGGGAGTTTTAGTCCTATGCTTTTGAGGGAGCCTTAGCGAGGATTTGGCAATGGTTCTTGGCGGAGATTCTCGAGGTTCCCTCTTGGTGAGAAATCCGTGTCATCTCCTGCTCGTTGATTTGGTTTCAAACTCTAAATTTAGAGTGTTATGCCATGGTTGTGGGTGTTCTTTCCTTTTCTCTCTTAACAAAAGCATTAGATGACAATTTCAGGATCGTCGAAATGAGAATGAAATCAATCTATTCAAGCAGAAGCACTCTTGAGAACTTGAAATAAAAATGTCCCGATCGGGTCGGACGTGTCGGCTTCGATGCCTAAATCAATATTATATCTAAAACCCTTTTTGTGTGTATGAAAAGGAAGAAAGAGATGTATGTTTCTTAAGTGCATACCTTCTCACTTGAGGGTTTCTTATTATTTATATGAGATGTGACCTGCTGTGGTAAATGTGCAAAATAACCAGGTAGGCATTTGATAACGGTGTCATTGTCTCTGACACAGTCGTGGATTGGCTGCATATTGATAGAGATTGATTTGTTTGTGTTAGATGGGACTTCTATCATGCGCGTCAAGTTTGTCTCCTGCTTTGGATTTTGTGGCCCAAATAATATTTCGGTCATTACCAAGGATAAATTAAATAGAAAATTTGCATTAAAAGTTTTCTCCGATTATGAAAAGTAACACTTGAAGTGTAAAAAAAAAACAAATTCTTACAACGAAACTTGAATATTCGTGTTTATATGGAATTTAATATGGTATGTTCGAATTTATTCTCCCAAAATTATGAATTTGTTCCTACTTTTAAGAACATATAAACCATATAATTTTATTTATCAATTAACTAAAACTTGCACACCAATAATGAATATTTAAAAAAAATGCAAAACATTAGAGGTTTGAAACATCCATAGTAAGTGCTTCGAAATCTCAAAGAAAACAACATAGGTAGATTAGAGTCGACAGGAAATTGAATCAATCTTTTGTTGGTGGTGAAATAACCACTTCAATGTTTGGATCTTCTTTAGAGATGTTCTGAGAAACAACTTGAGTTATCTTATTCTTTTCTTTGTGTTTACCCCATAACACTATGTATAATCCACAAATTATCAATATTGCTCCTAATATGCTGTCATTACCAAATGCAACACATTAGATTATAAACATAAACTTCATCCAAATTCATATTATAACTTACCAAATATCATATCATACATATATATAATTCTCTTATGATGCTATTACAGAAATATACAACTTTAATCGTTCGTGCACAAAATCTTACACTACTAAAAATGATGTTGTTACTGACGTTTTTAATCTGTGTTTAGTGACTTTTTTAAAGTCATCAAACATTTATCTATCTTTTTAAAAATGTCAGCATAAACGCTGTTAAATTCAGCTCTAAGAAATTATCTCATGACGAATTTTCATATATCGATAAAACTAACTTGCCGACGTTTTTTATAACTGTTGCTAAACTAATGGTATTAATAGCATATTGTTCTCCTATAGGAATATAAATTTAAGAAAAGATAAGTTACCTTCCAATGTATAACTTCTCATCGAGGAATACATATCCACTAAGTGCAGAAAACACAAGTAATAAAGGGTTAAAAATGGACACAAATAGAGGTCCACTTCTATGGACGCACCATATGATTAGAGTGTACATCACTCCACCTGCTATTGTTCCCTACATTTCATCAATACCATTCAAAAATTATTAATGACATCATATGTACAATATGCTAATATATTATTCTGTTGTAAATTCGAGGAAGAGATAAAAGAGTAATTTCAGAGTGTAGAAATATGCATTTTTTACTGTAGGTTTATTTTGTTAGTTTGGTTTGTTAGTTTGGTTAGCTAGTAGAGTTAAATGGCAGTTATACTTAAGTTAATTAACTATGGTTATTTTCTTTTCTTCCTCATGTATATAAATCTTTTTTGCTTACAACGTATTCATTAGAGTGTGAAGAAATATAATAGAGAAATAAGTTTCCTCTATTTTCGTGTTTTCTCTCAAGCTCTGTAGAGCTTGATTTTCTCTTCCATGAGTTTGTTTATGGTATTAGAGCTTACGATCCAGATTCTTGATTGCTAAAGCCATGGATGAGGGACAAATTCATCGATCAATGGTGGAAATGTCAGGGAACATCGATCGAGAGGTGAAGTTATCGTGGATTACAAAGAAGATCCACTGAAGTTGTATAGCTCAGATCATCCAGGTATGGTTCTTGTGGCCAATCCTTTGATCAAAAATAACTTCATGAGTTGGAGTATGCCGGTGATGAATTCATTGGAAGCAAAGGATAAGCTAGGTTTTATTGATAGATCTATCAATGTTCCATAGAATGGAAATGAGTATAAAAGGTGGAGGAAGGTTGACTGTATGATTAAATAATGGATCCTGAACTCTATGGTGAAGGAGATTGCAGATTCCTTTATATACAGGCCTAACTTTAAGGTTCTTTGGGACAGGCTAGAAGAGAGGTTTGGAGACAAGAATAATAATCCTTAGTTGTATCAGATTCAACGGGAAATGAGTTTTACTAAATAAGAAAATAATTCTTTGGTTGTTTACTACAGCAAGCTTGCGAAATGCTGGGATGAGATGAATAGACTTGAACCTTTACCTACCTGCTCTTGTAATGGTTGTAAATGTGGACTGAATAAGAAGCTTGAAATGATTGATATGAAGCAGAAGGTTTTGCAACTGTTGATGGGATTGAATCAATCTTATGATAATATTAGAAGTCAAATTCTTGCTTCTGATCCATTGCCTAGCGTGGACAAAGTGCACTGCATGATCTCGCAAGTAGAAAGACAGAGACAGATTTAAATTCAGCATACAAAAGTTTTATATTCATCTCCTATGATGGCAAGGAGTCGAATCGGTGCAAAGAATACCAGGAAGAAGAAAGATGGAAAGAAAAGGGAAGATAAATATTATGAACATTGTAAGACTGATGGCCATGAGAAGGACACATGTTTAAAACTTCATGGTTATCCTGATTGGTGGAAAGATTTGAAGCAAAAAAAAAAAGAACCATGAGAGGAGGTTATAATGGCAAACAAATTAATATGGTTGAGTCTCCTTTAGAAGATGTAGATGATTCTGACAAGTGTAAGGATGATAACTCAAGCTTGAGTACTTTAATTCAGTAGGAACTGATGAAATTGCTGAAAGGAAAGCAACTGGTAGATGCAGAATTCATGAATTTTACAAGAGCGGAGTATGTGGGTAATTCTATTCATTACTTCTTTAATGTAAAAAAGGAACACATGGCAGTTAGTAATGGTTTGTCAGACAGTTGGATTGTGGATACTGGAGCTTCAACTCACATTTACAATAAAAAGGATGTTTTCTTGCATTTGATTGAAGTTGATACACCCATGTTAGTGCATCTTCCTAGCAGAGAAGTTAAACAAGTCAAGTTTAAAGGGAATGTTAAATTTGGTTATAAATTGGTGCTTAAAAATGTGTTATATATTCCCTCTTTCACTCACATTTTATTATCTGTGAATAAACTTTCCAAATCAACTTCAGTGGTGTTTGGTTTTTACCCAACATACTGTGTCTTACAGGACCTGAAGACTGAGAATGTCTTGGCTATTGGAAAAGCGGTGGACAATCTACACTTAATGGATAGAGATGCCTTCGAAAGGTGTAAGAGAACACATACTAAGAACGATGTATTTCTTAGTTTTATTTTTGTAGGCAAAAGCTGTAAAGAACATAAAAGGGTTGTTTCCTCTGCCATGTGGCATCGGAGGCTTGGGCACCCCTCTTTGCTTGTCATGAGACATTTGAATTGTTATAAAATAGTTTTAGAAGATGTTTGCTGTGAAATATGTCCATTAGCTAAGCAAAATAGCTAGAAGTTCTTTTCCTGTTAGCAATTCTGTGTTTCATCTGTTTTTATGCTCATTCACATCAATATTTGGGGTCCTTATAAATAAGCATCACTGTCAGGAGCTCATTACTTCTTGACTATAGTAGATGAATTCAACAAATGTACATATACCTATTTAATGAGACATAAAACACAAGTGTATGGGATTTTTCAATCCTTTTTAATGATGGTGAAGACACAATTTGAGTGTACTGTTAAAACGGTCCGGTCTGACAATGGAGCTAAGTTTTTAAGTTTCAGTTTTCAAAACTTGTTGAAGCACAATGGCATTTTGCATCAAAAAAATTGTACTTACACTCCACAACAAAACGGGACTGTAAAGAGGAAATATAGGCACTTGATACAAGTGGCTAGATCCTTAATGTTCCAATCTAGTTTGCCTAAGAAATTTTGGGGAGATTGTGTTTTGGGGAGATTGTGTTTTGCATGCTACTTATTTGATTAACAGATTGCCCACTCTTGGAAGACTCCCTATGAAATGTTGTTTGGCAAGCTTCCATCATCTGATGTTTTGAAAGTTTTTGGATGCTTGTGTTTCTCAGCAGTCATAAAGCCACACAGAGATAAGTTTTCACCAAGGGCACATAGATGCATATTATTGGGTTTCTCACCAGGGCAGAAGAGATACAGATTGTACAATCTTGAAGAATGTTGTTATGTAGTTTCTCGAGATGTCATGTTTAATGAAAACATTTTTCCCTACAAACAATCAGCTGGAGTGGATTTACATGCAACAGTCCCCTTACCACTTGTTCATTTTTCAGCTGATGATCACTTGTCTATACCAGTAGCTACACGTGGACTTGATTCTGATGATTTACTTGAGATTTCTTCTCCATCGATGTCCACTTCTATTTAGGAATCTCAAATGCCAAATAGTTTGACAACTACTGATGGTGATTCTATCCCACAACAGGAGGTTGTTGATGTTAATGCTGATGTTTTTCCTCCCATTACTCAACTCAAACGAAGTAGCAGACCTAGGCACACTCCAGCCTGGATGTCTGATTTTATTGCTAATCATGTTTGTCATTTTTCATATGGTTTTGCGCCATTGAAAAATGGTGATAAGCAGTACACACCCCGCACTTTTTCATTTGTTTCTTCACCTAATTTTTCTATAGCATATCTTTGTTTTTTGGCCAAGATTGATACATTACGAGGTCTTAAGTATTACCATGAAGCCAAAGGCATTCCAACATGGGAAAATGCGATGCAAGATGAGCTCCAAGCTTTAGAGAAGAATGGCATTTGGGAATTAACTTCCTTATCCCCAGATAAGACAATAATTGGCTCCAAATGGATGAATAAGACTAAGATAAAGGCTGATGGTTCTGTTGATAAATTCAAAGCACGGTTAGTGGCCAAGGGTTATAATCAGGTTTCAGGACTTGATTATAATGATAGTTTTTCACCGGTCGCAAAAGTGGTCACTCTACGAATTCTTTTGGCGCTGGCTGCAGCTATGAGCTGGAATCTTCATCAACTAGATATCAATAATGCTTTTTTACATGGCTTTCTTGATGAAGATGTGTACATGCTACCACCACCGGGTTATGGCAAGGCTAAGCAAGGAGAAGTTTACAAGCTTAAGCGATCTTTGTATGGTCTCAAACAAGCATCTAGGCAGTGGAATTTGGAGTTGTCTTCTCACTTGCGGGGATTTGGTTTTCACCAATTTGCTCATAATCATTGCCTGTTTGTTTATTGTCAATCATCTGTGTTGGTGGTCCTCTTAGTATATGTTGATGATATCTTGCTCATTGGAAATTCAGAAGAGATGATTGGGGCTGATAAAAGCTTTCTTGATGATAAGTTTACCATTAAAGATCTTAGTCCTGCTAAGTATCTTCTTGGTTTGGAATTTGCACGGTCTGCAACTAGTCTTTATGTTAACCAGAGGAAATAAGTATTGGATCTTCTTCATTCAGCAGGTTTAATGGGAGCTAAATATACTGCCACTCCATTAAAAAAGGGATTGAAACTTTCCTTTGATGGTGGATTTGTTTTGTCTAAAGAGAAACAACATTGATATCGCAGGATCATTGGTCAGTTGCTTTATTTAGGATTCACTCAACCTGATATATCTTTTGCCACTCATCAGTCGAGTCAATTTGTTCATCAACCCACAGATGTTCATTGGAATTCTGTCATGCATATCCTGCGCTATTTGAAAGGTTGTCCTTCTTTAGGTCTCTTTTTCCCTGCTACTAATGATTTGGTAGTTACATCATATGCCGATGCTGACTGGGCAGCATGCATTGATAGTAGATGTTCCATTATTGGATTTTGTGTTTACCTGGGTGGTTCTTTAATCTCCTAGAAGTTGAAGAAGCAAGCGACAGTGTTCAAGTCATCTGCTGAAGCTGAGTACCGAAGCATGGTTGCCATATTATGTGAACTTCAATGGATTTCTTTTATTCTTAAAGATTTAGGCGTTCCTTTACACTTACCAATTTCGTTGAAGTGTGATAACAAGGCTGCTCTCCACATATCAGCTAATCCGGTCTTCCATGAACGTACAAAACATATTGACATCGATTGTCATATTGTTAGGGATCAATTGAAGGCTGGCTTCATTGCTACTGTCTACTACTCTTCAGGTGGCAGACATCTTTACTAAAGCTTTGAGTGGTCTTTGTTTCACCAAGCTCTTGTGCAAGCTGGGCTTAGTGGATTTTCACCAAGCTCCATTTTGAGGGGGGGATGTAGAAATATGTGTTTTTTACTGTAGGTTTATTTTGTTAGTTTGGTTAGCTAGTAGAGTTAAATGGCAGTTATGCTTAAGTTAATTAACTATGGTTAGTTTCTTTTCTTCCTCATGTATATAAACCTTTTTTGCTTAGAACATATTCATTAGAGTGTGAAGATATGTAACAGAGAAATAAGTTTCCTCTGATTTCGTGTTTTCTCTCAAGCTCTGTAGAGCTCAATTTTCTCTTCCTTGAGTTTGTTCACAAAGCTATAAGTTCTCAAGATTACGGACACATAATTTCAAAGAAAAAGAAAATCAAAGCTATGAAAATGTTGAGATGCATACCCCATAAACGGCTGTAAGTAGCCTTATGTTCCAACCTAATTTCCATTGACTCCAATTTCTATCCATGAGAATTGCAAAACCAGTTGCTTGAATTGATGCCATTAATGACATCAAAGCTGATACTGAGTAGGGACACGGATATTTCTCACACATTTTGGCCTGGCATCCAAAAATTTTAGAAATTTATAATCAGTATAACCAATCAAACGAATAATTTCACATATCATTTATTTTAAAATAAAATAGATCTATTTTGATTCATTGAAAGATAAAAATTACCTACTTTCTAAATAAATTGCCAAAATTCTTCAATTTCATATAGTTTAAAAACAAAAATTGATAAAAAAAATAATTAAAGTAAAATTATTCTATTTCGGATGCTAATGAAAAAAAAAAAGAGATAAGAATTTACCTGAATGATTAACCAGAAGGCATAACAAAAGCAAAAGCCCAAAGCTAACAACAAACCCCAAACAGGCTTGTGATTAGCCTGATGATGAGATAAATTATGCTTCAAAAGATTAATATGTGAATGCCATATGTTAATCTCAATTCCTTTGTAAAAAGTAAGAAGCATGGCCCCACCAATCCCCACTATTGTCCCCACCACTTTTGCTTTTCCTGCTATTGTTTTTATTCCCATCTTTTCTAGCCTGAAAATTAATTTAGAAATTATTCATCAAAATATAGAAATTTTAAAAGCAGTTCATTTAATTTTATATTTTCTTTGAAAAACCATTTTAACTCCATTAATTTTTAACTTTCTTACATGATAGGTTCTTAATCATGCGATGAAATTTTTCTTACAATAAAAGAAAAAAATCCGCGTAATTTTTTTTATATAAATCTAAAAAGACGAGTCTCTTTTTAATTTAAAAACAAAAAATTGTTAAAACTTTCAGAAATTGAGTATTTTCTCAAAAAATTGAATGAGCAAAATGAACGAAATTATCAAACTCAAACTGTCACATATGTATTAAGCGAATTTGAAATAAATATTGACCATAATTGAAGAAATTAAAAATGATGTTCATACTGAAAAGAGAGAGCTAGGATGAGGGTAACTGCTGGAAGAAGATTGGCCATGGCAGCAGTAAAGGTTACTGACGTCAACACCAAACTTTCTAAGAACATATTTAGACACAATGCTCCCCTGCAATAAAGAATAATACATATTTTTCATTAATTTTCTTTTATTTTTATAATAATATTTTTATTGAGTCGCGATTCGGTAGTTTTATGCAGTGCACGTGAACAGTAGTAAACGAACGTGCATGTATGCTGTTTGGACAGTATGTGCGTGCATACCGCGCATATATGCACTGAATGATGCTCCTTTTAATTGAGTTGATAAATATTTTATAATAATAATTATAATAATAATAATGTATGTTGATGAATGTTATTAATGCATATGAAAAAAAAAAAAAAGAATAGATAAGTTAGATTATAAATAAAAATAAAATCCAAACTTACCCGAATAAACCACATAGAAATGACTGAAAGACTACCGTCCACGAGAGTTTAGGCCTCGTATTCCTGTAAATTACCACATATATTTTACAAGACAGAAAAAGAAAAACTGTGCACTATATTTTATTTAAAAGGAGAAAAAAAAGTTAAGCCGATTTTTTTTCTTCAACTATTGAAAATAGGGTGATTTTACTGCTTAATTTTTTTTAGCCCATTTCACCCTTAAAATCAGTTTATTAATGCCTTTTTGTCCCTTTTATTGTGTAATTATGTTCTTCAAATAGACGAAAAAGTCACGTGAATAACTACACAAATGGTGGCAAATACATTTTTAAAAATGTCATCATCGATATATTACATTCTCATTAAATACCGTTAAGTTTGTTAAATATGTAAGCATTCCATATAATTGAGTAGCAAAATCACACTATAAAATTGAGTTCTTGGGTAAAACGGGCTAAAAGAATTCAGATTTTTTGAGAGGCACAAAATCACTTTAAAAAAAAAAACATGTGCATACTGCTTAATTAACAATTTTTCACATGCAAAATTTTCATCAAGAGAAGTTCCTATGCATTGAGGAAATAGACTTAGAATATCATTTATCATGTCCAAAATATAACTTTTTTATTATAAGAAGAGCTTATATATGCATAGCATATTATAAGTTACAGCTAAATTTCAGAAAAAAATAATAAAAAGGTTCAATATATAGTGCTAAATATTTGAATAGATGAGAATGAGAAATGAACATAAAAGGAAATGCTTGAAAGAGTAATTTCCACATAAGTTGAGGCTGGATATTGCTCTGAATTCAATTCATGGTAACAGTCAATCATTATATAGCCTACAAATATTTAAAATTGCATATTTGGTTTTCATTCATATACTTTTCCTATTCTGAACCTTAATTACTTTCCATCTGATGAAAACTATTTTTTTAAAAAGAAAAACAACTCACTCAACAAACTTAAAATGCATGTTTACACCAAACAATTCTTCAATGTATATATATATATATATATATATATATATATATATATATATATATATATGAAAATCTTTTTTAAATAGACGAAAAGAAAAAATGAAAATTCAAATTAAAAATCTTTCAATATATTAAAATCAAATTTACTGTTGAAATATTAAAACAAAAAGATATAAAACCTTTTCAGTACTATGTATTAATCAAATAGGCTTAGAATTCCATTTACTAGGTAGACTTAAATGTCAAATATATCAAATTTAGGTACCATTATATACACTAGCTAGCTAGCATTAAATTTCAAAGAGAAATTTTGTGGATCATGATAAACTAGCCAATCTTGCATTTCTTAAATTGCTGTGTGATTTCTTAATTTTCATAGATGATTAAAAAAATAAAAGGTAAGAAACTGGTTTACCTCTCAAAGAAGAGAGCAAGAGGAGCTAAGAAAGCAGTAGCAAAAATAAATCTATAAGCAATAATCACTCTCACATTCATTCCATCATTGTCTGCCAATTTGTAAAGAACATTAAGAATAGAAAGCCCCACTTGAACTATCACCATAGCCAACACAGGCTTCCATCCACCCACTAACTCACCAACCTTCCCCATCACAATCAAGAAACTCTCTCTTTGCTTTATGCTTTCAAGAAAATCAAGAAAATAAGCTCTCTTTCTCTCCCTCCGTCGCTGGTATTCTATGCTTGCTTTTTCTTGCTTTGGTTCGGAAGCTCTATTTATAAGCCAGAAGATTGCTACTGCATACGTATACATATAGTCAATAAATAGCATAACATGAAATCCCTCTTGTGAGCGTTTCATTAGAGAGGAAAAACAAGTTGGAATTTTTTTTTTACTTTTTAATAATCATTCAGTTTTTAAAATTTACTGTCTTAATTAATACAAAATTGCATTAGGTAGATCCATAAAGAGATAAAACACATTTTTTAAATTTAAAAATACTTAATTTTCAGAAAGCAAATTCGAGAGCTCTAATTAAAAAAAATATTTATATAATCTTATTTCATCTTTTACGTTAAACTAAGTTGATTTTAATTGTCTGTGCTATAACACAGACATATAGGACAATATATATATATATATATATAGATTGAATTTGACTATTTTTCCAAAATAAGACACCGATTTAAAATTTAGGCCAGTATGGTTTAGTGGTTAGGGCTAGCCAATAGTGGCTAGTGGTTTCTGATCGAGAATATTATAAGTGTGTTAAGAATTACCTTCTCTATTATTTTTTATAAGTTATTTTTTAATAAAACTTAAATTTTATTTATCTGTTATTTTTAATATAATTTAATTTATTTTTTTAATTTATTTTTTTTAATAAAATTAGAATCAATCAGATTTAATAATATAATTTTAATCATATAATTTAATATTAAATTTAAGTATATTTATTATTTTTTAATTTTAATAAAAATAATAAAAATGACTTATAAAAAATAACGAAGCAAATAGTTGGCAGCTACTATGTTAAATACTAGTTTTCTACCCAACTAGTCCGAAACGGAGTTGTTATCATTAATAAGTCATTAATTACCTTAACTTTAATAACCATTTAAAACCAACAACTCAACAATTCACAAATTCAAGTATGATTTTTCCTGACACTTTTTTTTTCAGCTAATTTTTCTCTACTGAATAATCAGATTGTAAATATTTTACTTTAATATTTCACCCAACTGAAACCAAAATGCAATCATTAATGAGTCATTAATTACCTTGGCTTAAAGCCAACAATCCTATAAATAGCTCAACAATTCACAAGTTCAACTATGATTTTTTCTTGCACTTGCCATTTCATCATTTTTGTCTCACACAGTCTCTAACTTGATTGTCACAGTAATCCCCATCGGAATTTTCACCGGATTTCTTCTCTTTTTTGGCAACTTTTTCTCTATTGAATAGTCGGGATATTTTGCTCCAACATCCTACCCATTTAATATTAATATGTGTGGATCATGATCTAATCCACAATAAATTGGATCAGATTAAATCACTTGACAAGTCAGATGGATGGAATTATAAACGAATCATTGATTGATCAAATTAGGTTTGGATAAAAAAATATGAATTATATAGATGGAATTTCCATATCTCATCAAGAGGTCTAATTGTAACTATTTCTCGTGTTTCCTAGCTAACTATATGTACTTCTCTCTCTCGAAAATCACATTAGGTCATATTGATTAACACGAAATAATTTGGAAAGATTATTAATGAGTTTAATTTTTCTTTTTGAGTGTGGGAACAAACCTAATTTGCTTATGAATATTATGATGAATTAAGGTACCTAAAATTAATAAATGGCAAAAAAGAAGTATTTAATATATGCGATGCCGAATTCAATATTAAGTGGGCAAAATTTCTTGAGTGCGGGAGAAATCTAACCTTTCAGCGTGGGCGCAACCTATTACAATTAATCCAAATCCTTTTTTTTTTTTTCTTCATTTAAAAATGATTTGCACAAAAAACTTTGTATGGGACACCCGTATCCAACGCAGGTGCAAGATCACACTTGTGCATGAGGTGTCCAAACTTGTACATACGTATAATTTTTTTAAGATAATTAATATATATTTTTTTTTAAATTAATCTAATTGAATTCGTCCAAGGAAAATTTATATATAAGCTTCCTGTAACAACTTCTTGGCATTTATTTCATTTTCGTCCTCTCTCTCAAACTAAAATTTTCATTCCAGTCCTCCAATATGATTTACGATTTCAGGTTTGATCGCCATTCATTAAAGGAGGGGAAATTGGTGTAGGCGCCACCGCTTCTCATGCTAACTGCATTTTCTCATACTCGTCATCTCAGGGGACTTAAATTATATGATATTATAGTCATATAGTAATTAATATTAAATTTCACTTTCTAATATTTTTTTCGTTACTAACTATATATACGTATGGAACTATATATTATAGCCTACGCAAGGATGGTTAGACCCACACCGAAATCAAAGAAATGAGATTGTCCAACGGACAAGACGGACCTTATCCTGTCGCAATCCTCTGACACACACCTCCATCTCATCCGCCATCTGCTACATATCACATTATCATCTATCTACTCTAACATCGATATAGATCTCTCAAGTAGCTCTCCACACCCTCTATAAATAAAATGTTCTTTTATATTTTACAACACTCTACAAAACGCTTTTAGCATTCTCGTTCTATTTTCTCTCTCTAAAGTCTAAAATTGGCTTAAACATCGAAGTACTCAAGCTAGTTTCGACCAGACAAGCCTCTCTTTTGCAAGATTTCTATCCCATCCAGCCCGATCGGATACTGGACGGTATATCAAATTTTACAAAGCAAATATATTCTGAAAATTGGTATAACGAATGGTATACCAAGTACACTAGCCAATATACCAAATTTTAGAATATTTATTATGATATGGAATTTAGTATACCGAATTTCAAAACATGGTTTTCTTTTTGAAATTTAAATTTTAGTATATTTAAATTAACAAAAAACAATATTAATGAAATTCACTAGAAATTAATTATTTTGTAAAAAATTCTTTCATATCAAAATGTTCATGTAGGCATTTTATCAAATACTTTATATGCAACATTTAAAATACCATGTTTTAACAAATAATCACCCATTTTGTAAATTCCAAGATTTTTCATAATGACTTTAACGTAACCAATTGCTGATAGTTTAGTAAATTAGAAGGAAAAATTACATAACCATCCATACAAACAGCAACCAAGAACAACAATTCAAGAAACAAAATTAATAATAAAAAAAAGCATGTAAATCAAAATGTTTAATGTTACTATTTATTTGCTTATAATTCATATGCAACAAATTTCACCGTTTTGCAATTAAATCGGAAAACTTTGAATATAACTTTTTTCTCTACGGTGAATATGCCTTTGATCTCCAATAATTTATTTGTCCTCATCTCTTTAAACTTTAAAGATCCAATAATTTATGCCCATAGCATCTCATGCATAATTATTTTGATTATTAGTAACAATGGCAGGGGAACGGAGACTTACCAATGACAGTGGCAAATGCACGTTTGAGAAGGAGAGAGGCATTTATAATGAAGATACAAATTAGTTTTAAAATCTCCAACCAAAAAAAAAAAAACAAAGAAGAAGAAGAAGAGGAGCTAGCAAGAAGGAGAAGGAAATAAGGAGGAGGAGGAGGAGGAGTGTAAAGAAAGAAAAGTTTGAGTTAAATTAAAAAATAAATATTTTTAAAAATGAAAATTAAAAAAAAAAGATATTTTTAAAATGGCAAAAAAGAAATGGATATTTTTAAGTGCTACTCCTTTTTTTATGTAGTTTTGTAAGTAATTGATTAGACCATTGGGCCTGAAATCTAGGCTTGAATTTAAATTTGGATGTTAAACCCCATCAGTTCAAGAGAGTTTTGATTTTCACTATTGGGCTTATGTATAAGCCCATTAACCAATGTAGTCTTTTTTTTTTTTGAACTTAATATTACAATCTTGACTAATTTGAAAAGATGGAAGGTTTAATTTACATATTCGTCCTTGATTGATAGTTATTATTTTTGTGATACTTCATTGTCAAGCAAGTCTCTATTGTTATTTTCAACATTAGATTCATTACTACAGGATGAAACAACAACTTCAATGGCTTCAGCCTCTTTAGAGATGGTCAGTGGAACAAGTTGAGTCATGCTCTTCATTTCCTTGCCTTTTCCCCATAACACACCGTATAATCCGCAAACTATCAATACTCCTCCTAATATGCTGCATCAACACGTACAATCAATTATATATATGTTGCTAATTAGATTAGTTTTGGTATAAAACCATGATTAGAACAAGCAAATCTTAAATACTCTTAATCTTTTTAATGGTATAAATTAAATTAAGAAAAGAGAAATTACCTTCCAAGGTGTAATTTCTCATCGAGGAGTATAGATCCAGCAAGTGCAGTACACACAAGCAATAATGGGTTAAAAACAGATACAAATAGAGGACCTCTCACCCGCACACACCATATTATTAGAGTTACCATCATTCCAGCTACTATTATTCCCTGCATTTAGTAACCACCAATCACTATATATACATTATCACATATTTTAAAAAATAAATAAATAAATAAATTTAAACAGACACGTTTGTTTGGGACATGTGCCTCTCTAATGGTAATTAACTTTCCTTCAAACTCAATAAATGGGTGAAAACCAGTTTAATCTAATATGAATTCTGTCTCTCTGAAACTTATTTGTTCTTATTTTTCATAAATTGTGGCATGCAAATTATATATTACAGTTTCTGATTGGTTTGATTTGTTATGTATTAACCAGTTGAAAAGCAAAATTTGATAAATAAAAAAAATAGAAAAAAAGAAAAAGACATGAGAACGTTGAGATTCATACCGCATAAGCTACAGTAAGTAGTCTTATGTTCCAACCTAATTTCCATTGACTCCAATCTTTCTCGATGCAAAGTGCAAAAGCAGTTGCTTGGATTGATGCCATTAATGACATTAAAGCTGTGCTTGAGTAAGGACATGGGTATTTCTGGGTCATTTTTGCCTAAGGCCCAAAAATTTTAAAATTAAAAAAAAAAATATTGAAACTTGTAATTTGTAAAGGGAATTAAGTAATAATCTGAATTAAAATATTAATTACCTGAATGATTAACCACAAAGCATAAGAGAAACAATTGGCCACAGCTAACAAGGAACCCAAGGCATAATTGTGATTAGCATGAAGAGATGAATTATGGGATTGATAATGATTCAGAAGATTAATATGTGAATGCCATATGTTAATTTCTTTTCCTTTATATAAACACAGAAGCATAGCCCCACCAATCCCCATTATTGTTCCCACCACTTTTGCCTTCCCTGCCATCGTTCTTATTCCTACCTTCTCCAGGCTGAAATTAATTAATACACAAAAATATTTATTAGGCTCATATAAACTTAAAAAAAAATTCAAAATTAAATAATTCATACTATTTAGGAAATTAACATTGCATTTAAGTACCCAAAAGAGACGCCTAAGAGGAAGGTAACTGCTGGTACAAGATTGAACATAGCAGCAGCAAATGTTACTGATGTTAACATCAAGCTTTCCACGTACATATTTTGACACAATGTTCCCCTGCAATCAATCGAGGATACATATTATTAATTATTAATACAAAATTACTACAATGTATGGTGATCATTGGAAAGTTATTAAAACATATGTGTGTGTGTGGCTAATGAAAAGAAATAATTACAGCTACAACATGCAAACTTACCCCAATAAACCAGAGAGAAATGCCTGAAAGAGTACTGTCCATGTAAGTTTTGGTCTGATATTTCTGCAAGTCCAATTGATAGATAAGAATTAATGTAATTAAATATTATAAGTAAGAGTTAAATTTCAGAGAAAGTAAAGAAATTGATATAAATATGTAAATATACCTCTCGTAAAAGAGCGCGAGAGGAGCCATGAAAGCAGTAGCAAAGATAAATCTGTAAGCAATAATAATTCTCATACTCATTCCATCACTGGCTGCCAACTTATAAAGAATGTTCAGACCAGCAAATCCCACCTGAACTATCACCATTACCAACACTGGCTTCAATCCATCCACCAACTTACCAATCTTCTCCATTGAAATTCAGTTATCTTAAATTCAAGAAACCTAAATCAAGAAATTCTCTCTTCTCTATTGGTTTGGGTTGGCTTTGAAGCTCTATTTATAAGCGGGAAAGACTGCTACTTTTGAACTTAATTAATGGAATTTTTGAAGAATGAATGGACCTTTCAATGGCTTTTTTGCTTTTTCTTTTTTTCTTTTCTTTTTCTTTTAGAATAACAATATATATGGTCTGTTCATGCATGTTTGCTCCTAATACTATGACTATATAGTCAAGATCAATAAAATTGTAGAATATTGCATTTCATAAGAGAGGAAAAACAAGTTGGATTTTGATTCTCCTATTTCCTTTTACAACATTGATTGACCATACTTTGTAGATGAATTAAGCTCAAGAATTATTTTTTTTCTTAATTTTATTTTATTACTATTAATAATCCGTATTTGTTTATGAATTATTATAGCTCTTAGTACCACGTGCAAAATTTTACAACATCATGTGATTCCATCATTTGAGAGACAAAAATAGGAAAAATTGCAATGCGCTGTCATTTAGAATTACTAGGAATAATAATAGATCAGTTAATCGGTTTATGAGAAAAAAAATAATCAGTTCATTAATATCGATTTTTTAAAATTATTAACTATTAATTAGTCCGTTATATTCGATTAATCAGTCTATCGGTTCAGTTTTTCAGTTTGGTTCATCAATTTTTTCGGTTTACCATCAAAATTTATAACTTAAAATTATATAAAAAAAATTAGATAAAATTTAATTCAATTTCAAATATGCAAAATAATTCAAAAAATACAAAATAAATAAAATTTACTAGTCAAAATTCATGTTCAACAAATTAATAGCTAATATTATAAAATAGATTTGATATTTTTTGAAAATTAAAATATTTGATTCTAAATTATATAAAATTTTGAATAATATTAAATGTCAGAACATAAACTTTAAAATATAAAAAAATATATAATTAAATTCTATTAAGTAAAATCTAAATACCAATATATGATAATAACATGTCTAAAAGTTAATCGGTTACTACATATAGGTATTACTATATAATTAAAAAAATGACATAATATAAATTTATTTTAAAATATTATATAAATTTTAAGGAAAATATATAAAATTAAGATATAAAAAATATAAGTTAAATATATTTTATGTAAGTTTTAGAGAGAAATAGAAAAGAAAAAAAATTAAGGTATAAAAATAAAAATAAAATATGTATATGAATCGGTTAACCGTATACTAACGGTTAACAGTATTTAAAAACCAAAATAGTAACCAAAAATCAAAAATATAAAAATTAAAAATTGCAACCAAGTTAATCATATCGTTTAACCGAAAAAATCGATTCGATTTCGGACTAATTTTATAGCTAACCATTTTTTCAATTTATTTTTGTTCACCCCTAATAATAATAATAATAATAATAATAATAATAATAATTATTATTATTATTATTATTATTATTATTATTATTATTATTATTAATGTTTGCCCATTTAATTTGTATTAATATTTAATATTGAATTGAAAAGGTAAGTAAATGCACATGGATTTATTTATTTATTTTATAGAGTGACATATTCATTTCTAAATAAGAGACAAATTTAGTAAATTTGTGAATATTAATATATATGAGAAATATTTTCAATCCCCTAAACAACAATGAAGAAGAGTTATATATTCTTAATATGTTTACTAAAATCACATTATTAGTAAGAGTCTAAGAGATGTTGAACTTACATACACATACATAGAGAAGCACTTAGGTACTTTTGGAAAGGAGGCGGAAAGTTGGAAAGATTGATATAGAAAAGATTTTGGCCAGTTTTAAGTTATCTTCAGTTATGAATATTCGATTAATAGATAATTTTTAAAAATATTTCAACTATTACGAAAAAGATTGAAATTAAGGCTAAATAAGTTTTTCAATTTTTTATTTTTTATTTATTTTAGGTTGAAATTGTGCATATTGTAAATGCTAATAAGAAAGAAAGAAACTGTTTCATTAACATATTAATTTGGTAGAAACAAATTAAATATTTTATCTTAATTAGAACTTACATATATGCTTAATTTTGATTTTTAGGGGCTTATTTGGTCTAATATTTATTCTTTAAAGGTAAAATTGGTCCAAGTAAATCATGAAAAGTTTAATTGACTATTAAAATAAATTGAAGGGGTCTATTTGACCTTTAAACCTTGACCAAAATTTCATTCATCGAAAAAAAAAAACAACATGATTAACTTGATTTATTTTCATTATTCAAAATTAATTAACTTATATCTCCAAAAAAAACATACCATCGGTAAATGCTCATTCCTATATTGGAAGATATCGAGTTTAATCCTTCACTGCCCTTTTCCCTCCATAGATTTATGTAAATCTATATATGCGTGCAAAGTATTCGAGAATTTTTTTTAGATCGCCAAAAACAATTTTAGTTAAAAAAAATAATTATTGCAATTGCATATCCTTCTTCTTTTTGGCATTTATAGGTAATTCTTAATTTGTTAGTTAAATATTAAAGATTTATTTGTTCTAAGAGAAGTGAGGTTTGCTATCTGCAATATTATATATAGAAAATGTCTCTTGTTATATATTGGAGAATTAAAATAGAAGAATAAAGTAGAATTATTCTTTAGACTTAATGTATGATGAGCATATTATCTGACAATTATCATTCAACTGATTCATAATTATTTCTCTATAGAAAATTATCTTACGGTTTAAAAATATAAATCCTTTCTAATTATTTTTCTTGCAACTTTCATTTAATAATTATTAAATCCATGAATACAATTACAAGTTTGCTTGATTGCAAGAGGTAATAAAATTGGGATTGGGTACTTGGGGATGAAGTAAGTTGTATGCTCTAGTGGGATGAGTCCACATGCATTTAACTAAGTAAAAAATAATTTAAAGAATACAAAATTCTCCTTCACCATTATTTCTCGAATTGGAATACAATGAGGAAAATATAACTTTCTAAATTGTCTTTTTTTTGTTAATTTCTAGTGTGGTATTCTAAGCAGGCTTGCATTAATGGGAGGAACTTTTAAACCATAATATAATCAGACTAATCCCTACTCGAGACATTATCAGGTGTAATTATGGAGATCTCTTCCAATGAAATTTGCTACATCCACAAAGACTCAAACCCTGAGACCATTTGCTTAAACAACCAAAACTCATTCCACTCGGAACAACTTATGTTGGTCTTTGAACCATAGTATTTAGTAACTATACCTATTAATTTTTTTATCCAATTTGAATCCTTTCAAAAAAAATTGATTGGAATTTGAAAAAAATCTAATGATTCAATACATTTAGAATCAAATCAGATTTGAACTCGAAATTCGAATTTTTTTAAAAAAAACTTATTCGAATTTGAAAAAAAAAATCGAATGATTTGAAAAATTTAAAATCAAATTAGATCGAAATTCAAAATTTAAAAAATTTATCTGAAAATATGTGAAATCCAATCATAGCCACCGGGCTGAATTTTTTCAAGAGGAATTTACATGATTTACCCCTTTTTTCACCCTATTTTTAAAAATACAGCTATTCTTGTTTTAAATTTAAAAATACCTTTTTTTAATTTTTTATTTTTAAAAATACTGCTTTTTTATTTTAACCCAAAATACCTTTACCTATCTCCCATTTCTTCCCTTCTATATCTCTGCGAGATGCCTTCCACGACTGTTTGTCTTTCTAACAGAGACATACTTATGCTACGAAAGCAAGCTTTAAAGATGAAGAATCGCCCAATTCTTGCAGTAGGTATTTCTATTTTCTTTGTCTGTGGTGTTTTTCATTTTCATTATTTGCTAGTCTGCATTGTTCTGGTTAATGAACCTTGCAGGTGTGATAGGCAAGAATTAATATTATATTCTCTTATGATATGCCAATTTAATTCCATGGGTTATTCTCTTAAATAGTAATTTGCAAGCAAATCTCTTGTTTGCATATGGCAAGATGCAAATCTTTTGATGAAGTCATCTTTGCTTTATTACTCAAACCAGAACTGAAGATGACATTGATCTCTTTTGTTTTTTTACAATAAGGATGTACATAAGTGCTAAATAGATTTAACATATTTAATTGCTCAATCTTTGCTTATCTACTCGCAAAGATATGGTTCATACATAGAAAGAATAACACATGCTTAGAAGGTTCATATTTGGAGTGGATTTTACTATTGAGAATGCATTTTGATTTGGTTGATTTGGCCAAATTATATGGATATAGGGAATCGAGTAGGTAAAGAAATTCATGGATGAGAGGTCTGCAACTGAGCAAAAAGCATCTGAATGGCTCTGTTATTCTATTGATGTGTATGAATGATGAATCTGTATGTGTTTAAAGAAAGTACTGAGAGAGAGGATATAGTGATAAGAAAAGAGAGATCAAAAGCCAAAAGGCATGGTTGATAATTAAAGAATTAGTAGAACTTTTGGTAGGATGAGTTAGTTTCCTTTGCAAATAAAAAACTAATAATGAATGAAACAGAGTGGAAATGGAAAGTGAAGGAGGGACAAAATGAAAGAAAGCAGAAGAAGTAAAATTACTAAATCCTTTTTAGGTAGATAAAGATGTAGCAGTAACTCATTTCTGGGTCGGCTTTGGGCTCTTGTCTGTTGTCTTCTGGGAGTTGCTTTTTTCAGTCTGGTTTTGGTTTTCTGTTTGGTTTGGCAGAGCTTTTTAGTCTACCTTCGTTTTCTTTTTTCCTCTTTTGGTGCTACTATTTTTTGGGGGGTTGACAGCTTTCTTGTTTTGTAGCCCATTTTTGGTTGTTTTGATTCAACGGCGTATCTTATGGCAGTCTTAGGTTCTTACAAACAATAACAATAGCCTTCTTTGGCCATTTCTAACTAGGTTGCTATAACCATATATTATTGTTCATAATAAAAATAATAAAAAAAACAACTAAACTAAGATTCCAGGGCATGGAAAATAAGATTAAAATTTTAATTGTTATGAATTTATTGTTTGTAAACTTCCAAATGAAGCACCCTCTTCAAGAGAATGGAGAATGTTATTTTCAAATGTAGAAAAAGCATAATATGTTATGAATTTATTGTTTGTTGAAAGAAATCAAATCCTGCACCTGCTCACAGTAAATGATGTATGGTACTGTATCCCTAACGGAGCAACCACTTGTGTAGCCGCTTTGCTTTAACCTCAGTGCCACCTAGAACATGGAAACAAAATAAAAGGTTATGCAACTGCTTAGACACGAATAGATAATGTTAATGCAACAAGAGATTTCATTGATGATATTCATAATTGTTCATCCGTTTGTCACTCACCAGCACATGAGGTTGATTTTTGGCATCAGTGTAGGCTTCAGGAGGTTTAGTCAACGTCTTTGTAATGACATATTTTGGTATACCACTAGTATACCAGGTATACCAGCGGTATACCAAAATCTAGAATTTGAGATTGTATTCTGGATTTTGGTATACCGATGGTATATCAAAATTCATAATTGAAAATGGTATTCAAAACTCTATTAACCAATGCAGGATGCAGTAACTCCACTTTCAGAAGTAGAAGCTGTTGATTTGGTCAAAACTGTTTTTGCATCTGCAACAGAGAGGGACATATACACTGTAAGTGTTTGTGTAGTTGCAATTTTTGTCCTGTTGGGAAAATGCAAAACCAGATGTGTCAGGACGACAAACTTCTCTTATTTTATTTTATTTGTAGGTTATTAAATCTGTTCAAGGCAAGATCGGAGAGACTGATTTAATGTCCTTGTACACAAGATCCACATTATTGTCAAGACAGATTTAATTTCATGTCTGAAATTGTGTTGTCATATTTTATTCCTTTGAAAGTCAGCGTACATATTTCATTTATGCTGTTCCATTTTTATTTTTGCAGGGAGATAGACTTGAAATCGTTGTCTTAAATGCTGATGGCATTTGTCGGGAGTATATGGAACTCAGGAAAGATTGATTTGTCTGAAAATCTTGCTATAGGTCTTGGAAGAAGAGTTTCATAATCCCTTGGTTGGGACTTATTAGACACTGGTGTTGCAGCTATTTCAGCATTTTCATCTTCTTGTTCAGTCACACTTTTAAGTCCAGCTTAAAGATATGCATTTCCTAGTTATAGATGTTCAATGACGATGCAATTTATGTTTTGGGATACATGCATTTGACATTTGAATTGGCAATACTGTGAAAAAGTTTGCTGTGGTTTAGGATTTATGGATGCAGTCTTCGTATTTGCTCATTCTGTGTAGATCGTAAGCTATTTGGTAATGAACTTGAGCCTGCTTCAGAATTTACTCGTTGTGCACGAATAAATAACTGGGCTTATTCCTCCTTATGCTGATTTTACCACTAGCATTCAGAATGACGTGCTTATTTTTGTCATTTGGTCTGTAATCAATCAAATCAAAGCACTGAATACAAGTTGATGGGTCAATTTGTAGAATGAGATAAACTATTTGCACTATATACTTATTTTATGCAAATTGATATAGTGATTTTAAAAAATAAAATAAAATAGTTATTGCCACCTACACATGTACTTTCTCTATACTTATTCGCATGTGTGTTGGCATATATGATGTAAAAATAAAAATCATAATAAATAATTTACATCCCAAATTCGATTAAAAAAAACACTTAAACCTTACCTTACACTCATTGCACATTTCAATTTGACAGAATTACATCAGTCACCGTCTAATTAACATTTTCTTGATTATAACTATGCCTCTATAGTTAATAATTAATTAGTTAATAAGTTTAAATTTGTGTAGGATCTTGTGTTCTCAAGCTACTACTGAATCATGTACTAATTATAGTGTACTTGGCCTGCAACACAAATAACTAAATGTTTATTTGTTGTTTTTACTTTTTATGAATGATAATCAAAATTATTTTTTTATTTTGATATACCACCGGTATACCAAAATTCAGAATACCATTTTCAATTCTGGATTATGGTATACCACCGGTATACTAGGTATATCATTGGTTATACCGGTGGTATACCAAAATCCATAATACCATTTTCAATTCTGGATTTTATTATACCACCGGTATACTAGGTATACCAAAATCCAGAATTAAGATTGACAATCTGGATTTTGGTATACCATCGGTATACCTGGTATACCACCGGTATACCAAAATCCATAATTGAGATTGGCAATCTGCATTCTAAGGTATACTGGTGGTATACCAAAATTTAGAATTTAAAAATGGTATTCGGGATTATGGTATACCACCGGTATACATGGTATACTAGGTATATTAGGTAGTATACCAGGTAGTATATCAGATATACCACACCATGACATGAGAGGGAAAATATCCCGCAATACCATATCCCATCCACCTATCTCACAGAAATAAGGTGTAAGGGTAATGAATACACTATCAAAGCCATTTGGATATTTTCTTTCCATATATCAGCCATTTTGGTTTGTTCTTTGTAACCTAAAAAACTTGCTAATAACGTGAGGCTTTTTCCTATTAAAATCATGAGAATCAAACATATTTTGTTTGAATTTGCTCTCTCTTTTTTAATTTACAACTTCTGAATTTGAACATTTGTGAGAAACAATTTAAAAAACTCAGTAAATAATTAGGATTATAATTACTTAACAATCTAACACAACATACAGGTTCACAAGATCAATTCTTGATTTTCCTGATCCGTACACCCTTTGCAATAATGCACAAATTTTTAAAATCTTGATCCATAAACATTTTCTGAGGCAGAAATTTGATACACTGCTTACTATCCAGTTCATCAAGAAAAAAATAGAACACAAGGTATTCTAAACGAAAAAAGAAAAAGGTGCAATGAAGGTCAGTACAAGCTATGCTAAAACAAAATCTAAAAAAGAAAAAAAAATTGCTGCTAAAATTCAATGATGAAGCTTTGCATCCACAGCTTCCAATCTCCCTTTCACCATGAGCCGAAAGTGGTTTGGAGCATAACAACATTGAAAGGAAAATAACAGAGTTACACCTTCTCTTCTTCCACAACTGCTTCAACCTTTCTCATTGCTTAATTCAGAAAACATCACTTGCCCTTAAAGTTCTAGCTTTTTTAGACTCCAACTCAGAAGCATTGACAAGCTCTCTCTTTTTCTCATATGATGAAACAGTTGAAGATGACTGATGTTGTGAACTTGCTTTTGAATTTTGACCAATATGGCTACTAAGATCACCATTTTCGAACATGCTAGTAATCGTAGTCCTAATGGTTTTATTTGGGATAAGGTAATCACAAAGCATGTTTGTAGCTCCACATACACAGTTCATCTTAGATGATACAAGATAATCCCTAATGTATTGATCACAAAAAGTTCCGAAACAGCATTTAGCAGTAAACATACCATAATTTATTATATGTTTGCACAAAGGGCAGAGAAGTTCTGGTGGGAAATCACTAGCAGACAATTTCGTTGAATGAATTCCTTCCATTAGCTCGTCGAATTTAGCCTTATCTGGTAGCGACAGCGAAACAGGAACCGCAGTATGCCCTCCTCTTTTAAAGTCATAATCTAGATTACCATTTGTAGGACAATCCTGAATAAAATGCCCAGCAACATGACACCTATAACATACATACCCTTCTGCAGGTACCCCATTCTTCTACGCGACATCCACCTCATCACCGTCGCAACTGTTTTTCCCTCTCGATTTGGTCTTTATCGGCTTTAGCGAAGTCCTAATCGCAACTCCTTCCTTTCTCTTTCTTTCAAAGCCCCAAATTTCCCTCTCTTCCTCTCTCCTCTAACCCCCCCAACAAAAAACAACCCTTTTCTCTTATTCTTCTTACTCGATTTCTTGATTTTGTTATGATTCTTGCTTTGCTTTTGATTCAAAGAAACAAAAATGGGGTTTTTAAAGAAAACACAGGTGGAGAGAGACGCTAAACCCAAGAAGAAGAAGAAGAAGAAGAAAAAGAAGAAAAGGAATTTAAGTTAAAATTAAAAAAGTGGTATTTTTAAAATTGAAAATTAAAAAAAAAAGGTATTTTTGAAAGAGAAAAAAAAGAGGTATATTTAAGCTTAACTCATTTTTTTGGGTAGTTTTGTAAAACTCCTTTTTTTCAATTAAATTTTACCTTTTTATATTTATTTATAAATTATAGTTTAATATTTATATACTTTCAAAAAATATTATAATGTTTTATTAATATTTTCATCACAATTTTTACATAAAAATTAAATTTAATTAAAAGAAAAATAAATATATAATTGTTTAAATTTTAAACAGCAAATAAAAAAATGAAACAAAAAATTCAAATGGAATCGACTGAAGTTTAATATGACCCCATTTTGTTTGGTTTTTCTTCTTTTTTCTATTGTTTATCTCTCTCATCCTGCCGCGCTCGTCTATTGTCAGCGGTCTCCAAACTTCAACATCAAAATGATGTAATTTTATTAATAAATTAGGTGATTCGATATTAGCAGTTTTTAAATATTAAACATTGAATCGATATAACTGAATTTTTATTTTAAAATCAAATAAAATATATTAATTTATTTTTGATTCGGTTCATTTTTTAGTCTGATCTGATATGGTAGAACCGGTTTGATTTTTTAATCCTAATTGTAATCCGATATCTGATTTGAATCCGCTTAGGTGGTGTTTGTTAACCTTGAAAAGGTCGGGATGGAAAGAAAATAAAATCATATCAACTTTTCCGATCTTTTCAATCGTTTGTTAAAAAAATAGATCCAACAAAAAAAAATTTAACTACCTATATTTTGATATTTCAAGATATGCATATCTTGACATAGGATCAAGATATACATATCTTGATCTTTCAAGATAAAAAAAAAAATAACTAAAAATTGAAGAAAATTTATTTTTAATTCATTCCAAAAAATTTAATTGGAAAAAATTTTCGTAATATTTTTCAGTCTTATCTTGACTATTTAATATTTTGATCCGAAAAATATTCTAGTTTTATCTGAAAATTTTTTATCCGAGTTAATTTAAACCAAAAAACTGATAATTCAAAAAAGTTGCATCCAAAAAAACTGATCCGAAGTGGCCGAACACAAATTCTTCCAATCCGACTCCTTTGGCAGAGACTATTAGTAACGTAGTGGTATCCAACTTGTAACGCACCAGTTAAGAAAATGTAATTTTTAATGCTCAATTTCGGACATATGCAACTAGTATTATTAACAACTTAATCCAATTGAGAAAAAGTTCCATATACATTTTATTCGGTTCAATCCGTTTTACAAATTATTTTTATGTTACAAATAATTAAAAGTCAATATTTTTTTTAAGTTTTTTTGAATTAGATTTCATAATTTATACCTAATTAAAAATCAGTCAAATGCCAATTGATGGATTTACTCTCAATATGAGATGATTTCTTAAGTTTCTTTTTTAATTCTTGAAAAAGGAGTGTTTTATCATCTAGACTTTAAGGAAAGTTAAGTTAGTGTGTTAGCTAAAATTGCTTTAATTTACTCTTGAAAATGACATTAAATTAGTCTTAATTAATGTGCTAATATTTTTGGCCTCTGATTTTTATTTTACTTGTCTAATTTTGGGGCTACCGTCAGTTCATTTATGGACGGCAGCCCATCTACTATTTGGTCTTACTTTTTTGTTAAATTTATATTTGTGTTTTTCAATTTTTTATGTGTTTTTTTTTTATTTTTTTCAATTCTCTCTATAATAATTTTCAGATCGATATAGATCTAAAATTTTAATTTTATTCATTATTTTTTTATTTTTTATTTTTTATTTTGTTTTTTTTGGTTTCAATAAAATCATATCTGAAATTTTTTATTTTAGATTTAATTTTCATATTTGTTCATATTTTTATTTGTATTTTTATAAATTTGGTTCGTTTAACTAATGTTGAATGCAATTTAAATTTTTTATCATGAAAGTTTGTCCTTCATATTTGGAGGTTATTGTCTTATTTTATGAAAATTTTCATCTTTTTGGAATTAATTTTTCGTGAATAGCAGATAAATTGAGTTTTTCGTTGAAAGTCAGATTGTACGAATTTTTATAGAAAAAGTTCAAAAATATATTCTAGTAACTTTATTAGTTTTGTACATTTTATATATTTTTAAATTTTATAAATTTATTATACTTTTCAAATGTACAGTTTATATTATTAATGAATATTAATTTACATTAAAAAAATAATTAATTAAACTCCCTGTGATTTTATCAAAAGCATAAAAGCATAAATTTAGCATCTTCTCATATTTTTTTTTTATATTTCATAACACACTACTTGAAACTTTTCAGAATATACCATATGAAAAGTCTCACCCTAATGTGACGTAAGAGCTTGCCACACTAATATTTATGACAATAATTAAAGAGTTTTGATATTTTTACAAAATAAGTTTTTTGGGGTCATATATAGTCATTAGCAGGGGTGAGAAAAAAACTGAAAAAATAGTTAACTGCAAAATCAATCCGAAACAAAATATATTTTTTCAGTTAATCGATCCAATAAATTCGATTATGATTTTTAATTTTTTATATTTTTGATTTTTCATTATGATTTATGTTTTTGGGTATCAATTAATCGTTAATCGATATAATACTTTAAAGTAAATTTATTTTATGTCATTTTATTTAATTATATAGTAATATTTATATGTATTAACTGATTAACTTTATATATATATATTGCCATTCGTATTTTGCTTAATAGTATTTATTTATATTTATTTATATTTTAGAGTTTATATTTTAACATTTAATATTATCCAAATATTTATATGACTTAAAATTAGGTATGTTAATTTTTCAACAAATATCAAATCTATTTTATAATATTAGCTATTAGTTTGTGATTTTTTTTAATTATTTTGCAAATTTGAAATTAAATTGAGTTTTACCTTTTTTTTATATAATTTTATGTTATAAATTTCAATGGTTAACAAAAAAATATGAGTTAATCAAACCGAAAAGATTGAAATTGATTGACTAAATATAACGGATTGATTAATAGTTAGAGATTTTAAAAATTTGATATTAATTGACTAGTTAATTTTTTTTTTTTTGCTCATAGTCATTAGGATATATTCAGTAATTATGGATGAAATTGATCTCTAAATTTGATAAAATAAATATTTTTTATTGCTTTATTCATTATTGAGAATAATTAACTAATGTGTTTTAGAAAAATCTATTATATTTTTTTCTCTCGGGATTCAAAAGTTTTTATTTTTTTATTTAATTTTGAGGCTGTTATCAATTGATCAACAGATAGTAATTCCATTTTTATTTCTCTTAGCTCCAATTTATTTTTTTTTTCAATTCTCTGTGCTTTTTTTTACTTCTTTGCAATGCTTTCTATAATAATTTAGATATGAATTTATTCGTTACTTTTAGTTTTGTATTCTCTTAATTCGTTTTTTAGTTTCTTTTGCATTTTTATTTCAATAAACCAAGATATAATCTTAAATTTAGTTTTCTTATTTGTCCATATTTTATTTATGTTGTTGAAAATTTGAATGCAATTTAAGTTTTTGATAAGCAAGTTTATCCTTCTCGATATGGAAATTGTTGTTTTTTTAATGGAAGTTATTTATCTTTTTCAGTAGAAATTATTATTTTTTTCTTGAATGGAGAGTTCAAAGATTTTATTTAATAATTTCATTAATTTTATGCATTGTGTATTAAAAAATTTTATAATTTTATCGGATGTCCCCGAAGGGACAATAAAATTATAAAATTTTTTAATATACAAAATGCATAAAATTAATGAAATTTACATCAATGAATTTTTAATTTTCATTAAAAAACTAATATATTTTAGAATGAAAAAAAATTATCATTGAGATCTTAATTAAAATTTATCATCTTTAAGCTATTACTCCCACACTAATTGCTATGAACTTACAATAATACATTCTCAAGATACAACAAAATTTCGCTCGTTTGTTATTTTTATTATGAATCATATGCAAACTTAACATTCGAAAAAGGTTACTTAATTATAGCATAAAGCCTATAGGTCAAATTAAAAATATTTTGATCGATCATATATTTTGTGCATAATTAATGTTGGAAGTTATATAAAATGATTTCTTTATGAAGGGATTTGGATAGTCTTTTCATTGACTTCATATTATGTTTTTAGCTAACAATTTCTATATTAAAAAGTTAAAAGTAATTGGTGAAATAATTGAGGGGATTGGGTTCATGATATATATTTTCAAAAATAATGAAAAAGAAAGAACTATCTCTTCATAAAAGTCACAAATGAAAAGAGGATTATAGGTCAAATTAAAACTTCTTTTTGTTTTTTTGGAAAATGACATTAATTTTATACCAATAATTTAAATAATATTGCTGGTCAAGTTGCAAAAGACCATCCCCATTCTGGTCTGATTTTCGGGTTTTTAAGTCTAATTCGATTTTTATATTGAACCAACTCATTGTTATTACAGATTTGCGGCTAAACCGATCCAGTCCAATAGGGGTGAGCAAATGGTTGGTTCGGTTCGATTTTGGATCGAACTAAAAATTGAAATTTAAAAAATATAACGATCGAACCGAAATCGAAATTTATAGAACAAAAAACCGAATAGATCGAAATAATTTCGGTCAAGTCGGTACGGTCCAACCGATTCTAAATTAATATTGGCTGTTTAGGAGAGACAGATCAGGCCTAGTTTCAGGCCTGCCTATAATTTGGTTTGGTGAGCTCCGATTTAATCCAGTTTTTACAGTAAAAAAGATTAAAGTAAAAAAATAAAAGTAGTGTTAAATGAATATTTATTTTTTTTATTAATATTAAATATATTAAATAAAAATTATTAAATAGAAATAAAAAAGTTATATTTTAATTTAAATATTCATATTTGTACCAAATGAATATTTATTGTCAATTATCAATTATATAGCCAACTATTGATAATATATTTAAATAATTTTTAATTATAAAAATTCACTTTTTAATACTTTTTTTTAGAAAAATGCACTAAATCCAACTCTTTTAATATTTTTTTTGGAAAAAAAAAAGAAATTTGCAACTAATTTTGTCAGAGATGATTCGGTATTTTCAGTGTACCGTATATCAATAAATTTAGACCATTAAATGAAAAAGGTTCCAGCCATATATATTTACTAGTATTCGTATCAAATCAATTCTTTTTTTTTTTTATATTTCGATTATACAACTTTTTGAAATTTTAATTTCAAAAATACAATTTGTATACCAACAACATACAAACTGTATATGAATAGTACACAAATAATTATGGAAATATAACTGCAATGCAAATTAATGGTATACAACTAACATTTAAATAGTCTCTAAGATTTGGAAGTCCGATCGATGCAAATTTCTTGTGAAATTCTAATAGATGATAAAAGAATTTGCATTTTCATGTTTGAAAGAAAAAGGAAGGATTGAAGAAAAAAAGCGTGTAAAAGTCTTTTTTCTTTTTTTAACTAAAATTATTATGCTAATGCTATTCATCATCAGACTCTTGCGCAGATCATCTCCTTCTACTTTTTCATCCTCGACTTCCAGAGAGGAAAGGACAAAAATATTTTCATATTGAACGGCAATGGATCTCCATCTCTGATGTACTTTTTATACTTGTTGATGTTGTTGGTCTGTAAATATTTTGGTTATTATAAATCTCTTGTTTTAAAACTTTTTATATGTATTATTCATAGCTAATTCATTGAATTAAAAAATTAATTAATTAATAATGAAGCACTTAACATTATGATTAATTAAAATAAATATAATAAATTTTATGCATTTATATTTTAATTCACTTCTAAATTTTAATTTTAATTCACTTGTAAAAAAAGTTAAAGTAAAATAATTGATTCTACTACTCAATTTAATAAATTAAAGATTTAAATTTATATTTTAATTCACTTCTAAATTTTAATTTTAATTCACTTGTAAAAAAAATTAAAGTAACAAAATTAAGAAATAAAAAATCTATGTGTGTGTGCCTACTAGGATTTGAACTCAAATCCTAATGGTCTTCGTAGAGTTTCACGCCACCACTAAAAGTCTAAGAGGATGTCTAATTTGATATTATAAAATTATAAAATATATATATTTAAAAATTTCGATCGGTTCTGTTTCTTCGATTTTTCAATTTCAGAAATCAAATCGAATCGATTAAATTAATTTTATATTTCGGTTCAGAATCAAATTAACCGAACCAAATATATTAAAATTTATTCGGTTGGATTCTACACACCCATACGGTCCAATTTTCAAAACACTGGTATTTAATTAAAACATGTGTATTAATCAATATTTGAAAGCCTAATTATATATGGGCTGTACCGTCCACCCTTATCCAAATCGACATGTGCTTGTTATCAAATAAAAAAAGTAGAGTTTGAAAGCAAATTAAGGATATGTGGATATATAAATCGCAAGATATAGTTAGCATATTAAATATGCATTAAATTGAGTGATAACATAACGATGTCATTCTCTGAGTAATTTTACACGTAATCTGGAATTATAGATCGATCCTACTTTATTTCATAGCCATTACTTTTGGTCGGAAACAATCCCCAAGTTTACAATTTTTTTCTTTTTCTTTTTCTTGTTTGAATAGTCAAGTAAGAATATTAATTCTGTTGTCTGTGTGTGTGGATGTGCACTGAAAATATACATAATTGAATGAATGAAGAAATGCGAATAAATAAAATAAAGATGAAATGTAATTGTCACGTGCTTGATGACTCCGAAGACTTCAACAATTGAGTCAGTTACTCATTAGGCATCAATCATAAATTAAACTATCACTCTCTCTAATATTACCCAAACTTTAAAATATACAATATTTTTAGAAAAATTAATTGGAATATTTTTTTTTCCCTTCTTGGTTTATAAAACCGAACACTAATTTATATTTATATTTTTTAAAAGCAATTTATATTTTTTTAAAGATGTATTTTAGTAGTATATTGACTTAAATTTGGGGAGAAAGTTTCAATTTAAATATCTGTCTTCCCTTTATATATATAAAGAAAAATCTATATTTTTGTTTCAGTGCAGAAGAATTTATTGCAGTTCACATGGATTTATGGATATTTATAGCCAAAATATTGACCATGTTATATAAAAGTTTGGGCAACCTTGTCAAAGTTTTAGCCAATTTGGTTAAAAAATAAGTTGGCCAATTATATTTGGTCGCTTTAATGCCGAAAGAGTTTTCGGGCCTCATCAGGAGGCTGAAATCATTCCTTTAACCTAAGTTGGCCAATTTTAAAATGTGATGATTTTATTTTATTTTATTGTTTTTTTAAAAATAATTAGTTGGTATAGAAGAAAAATAAAAGATAGGAAGAAAGAAATCTAAGTCTTCATCATAGGGAATTTGCCGAATTAATTCCACCATATGAATAAATTAAAGAAGTGCTTAGGTTTCACATTGAAAAATGAAAAATGAAGGTTATATCGAACATACTTTTTCGTTTTCTAATCGTGATTAACATGCAATATATAAGTCTATAATTTCCTTATTAAAAAATAAATAAATTAGTAGCTTAGTGTTACCGTGTTTGCAGCATCTCTCCTTATTTATCATTTTCATTAAAGCTGAAAACAAATATGCAAATTGCAATCTGAAAGATACCGATAACAAGATTGGGCCCAGATCTGGGCCCAAGACTTGTATCCTTGTATATCATGAGAGTCCATGATCCATTGTGTGCCTCAAACAGACGACGTTGTTTCTACCTAAATCCCAACTTGAACATGAATCCTAACCTAGCTTCCTATTTGGATGGAATTTCTTATTTTGGCAAAACTCCTTCCTTAAAAGGACTCCTAAGGTTACTCGGTTTCCAAATAAGGATAGGAGTTCTATCCCTATAAATAGAAGATCATCAAGTATGATCTTCTTCTTAGCCAATTATTTACTGAAATTACTTTTTTTACCATTTCTGACTCGACCGTCGAAGATTTCACTCGCCGACCGGATCTTGCCGGAGTTGCATTGTTTTAGGAACCATTGGAGCTAAAGTCAAGAAAAAATAACCCGATAGTGGCCTGGTAATTTTCAAATTGTTATTAGATACCGTAAAAATTAATTAGTTATATTTATTGTTTTTAAGTTCCATTTAAATAAAAAGCTTTAGTGAAGTATACAATGAATAAGTACATGTTATTTCTAGAATGATATTTTCTCTATAGTTTAATTTATTCTTAAATTCATTTATCTTCTATTATTGGAGCACGTAACTAAATTAACTAAAACAACTTGCTGTTTTAGTGTTAGATAACTAAAACAACTTGTTGTTTTAGTGTTAGATAAAGTAACTAAGTTTGTTAAACTGTCTGTTTGTGTTTCAGTAGAACTCTAACACTTCCTACTTTGTATTCACATGAATTCTTTATTAGATAGGATTCTATATTAGTTCTATAGCTCCAGCTATATCTATATTTTGAATATTATAATTTATATATATATATAGCCCTCGGGCGATCAATAAAAAGGAGGGTGAGAAAAAGAGGTTTTCAGCTCAAACTTATCATGGTATCAGAGACAGCAGACATCTGATTGGCTAAAAAAAAAATTTGAGTGGAAGACGAAATGGCAGGTGAAAACAAGAAATCCGTATACACCTTGTCATCAAATGATAATCCTGGAAATATAATAACCTAGGTGCAGCTGAAGGAAGATAACTATGATGAATGGGCTCGTTCAATACGAACTGCATTGCGAGCAAAGAAAAATTTGGGTTTATTGATGGAACCATGACCCAACTTGATAAAAATGATGAAAACTTGGAAGATTGGTAGATTGTGAATTCCATGATTGTGTCATGGATAATGAACACAATTAGTCCAACAGTGAGATCTACTCTGGCTCACCTAGAGATTGCAAAAGATTTGTGGGATGATATTAAAGAATGTTTTTCAGTGACTGATGGTGCAAAAATATAGCAGTTGAAAGCAAAACTTGCTAATTGCAAACAGCAAGGATCATCACTCGTGAATTATTATGCCAAATTAAAGCAGTTATGGGAAGAGCTGGCCAATTATAATATGAGTTCTGCATGCAAGTATGGGGGGTTGTAAGTGCAACATTGCAGTTGAATTAACTAAGAAATGAGAAGAAGAAAAACTTCATCAATTCCTGATGGGGTTGGATGATGTGTATAGGACAGTCCGTTCAACTATTCTGAGTTCCACTCCATTACTTGGTGTGAGTAAAGCTTATTCTTTGATGTGTTAAGAAGAAAGAATTCGAAATGTCTCCAAAGGCAAGGAGATCAAAAGCGAGACAGTTAGCTTTATGGTCCAAACTAAAGATCAAAGTGTTGTTTGTACACATTGCAATCGAGAAAGGCATGACGCTGAGGGTTGTTTTCAATTAATTGGATACCCAGATTGGTGGGGTGATCAACCAAAAACTCATGGTCGAGGCCGAGGCAGACAAAATGGAGGAAAAGATCATGGCAAGTATACAGGAAGAGGAAGAGTTGCAGTAAGAGTTAATGCTACACATGTTGTTGGGCAATCTGTTGAAGAAACAAAGAATCTTACAACTCTTGGAGAGTTGACAAGTGAACAATGGGCAGCCATTCACAGTTTGCTGAATTCATGCAAACCAGGGACTGTTGAGAAGATGACTGGTAAGAAAAATCTTACTTGGATAATTGACTATGGAGCTAATCGGCATATGACAGGAAGTTCGGGCAATCTAACTAGCTTAAAGAGGATATTAAGATGTCCTATTGGTTTACCTAATGGGAATCAAATGCTAGCGTTGTAAGAGGGAACATTTCGCATGGGAAAACACATGCAATTAGAAAATGTTCTTTATGCTCCAGGACTACATTGCAATTTGATTTCTGTCTCACAGTTAGTTGATGATTTGAAATGCGATGTGTTATTCACTAATGAGCTTTGTTTAATATAAGACCGCACTTCGAAGACAGTGATTGGAGCGGGTGAATGATGTAAGGGGCTTTATTATTTCAAGGAGGAGTTACCAGCTCAAGCACACCAAGCTCGGTTGATGGAGTCGTACGACCTGTGGCATAGAAGGATGGGATATCCTTCTTCTAAGATAGTAGGATTATTTCCTGGCATTAAGAATAACTTAGGTTCAAATAAAAATTGTGATATTTGTTTCAAAGCTAAACAAACTAGGGAAGTATTTTGTTCTAGTGGGAATAAAGCTAGTGAAATATTTGGACTTGTTCATTGTGATTTGTGGGGACCTTATAGAGTCTTAAGTTCTTGTCATGCATCCTATTTTCTTACGATTGTCGATTATTTTTCCAGAAGTGTGTGGATATATTTAATGACAGATAAAACTGAAGTAGGACTTATCTTGTAAAATTATGTTGCCATGGTTCATAGACAATTTGGAAAGAATGTTAAAATAGTCAGAAGCGATAATGGAACTGAGTTCATAAGTTTGAAAAACTATTTCTCTACAAATGGAATCATTCATCAAACTTCATGTGTGGGAACTCCGCAACAGAATGGACGAGTGGAAAGAAAGCATCGTCATATACTCAATGTGGCAAGAGCTTTGAGATTTCAAGCAAACTTACCAATTGAATTTTGGGTCGAATGTGTGTTAACTGTTGGATATTTGATCAATTGAACTCCCTCTTAACTTCTAGGAAGAAAAACACCATATGAAGCATTGTATGGTAAGCCTACTAATTATGACTACATTTGTACTTTTGGGTGTTTGTGTTATGCAAAGAATTTGAATATGAATAAAGATAAATTTGCTAGTAGAAGTACATAGTGTGTTTTTGTGGGATATCCATTTGGACAGAAGGGATGGCGATTGTATGATTTAGAGACACAAAAATATTTTGTATCACGTGATGTTGTGTTCTGTGAAGGAGAATTTCCATATGCAGTTGATCGTGTTCAAGTCAGTAAGCATAAAATCTCATATGAGAAATTCCAAGTAAATGACTGTTTTAAAGAGGAGGTGAAAGGAGATGGAGTTGGACAAAATGATATTCATACATTAGAAGATGAGCACTTGGATTGTGCTGCTGACGAAGGTACTAAATTAAGGGAGGGAATTCTAGACATAGAGCCCAGGTTAGAACGTGTAGTTGAAGAAGACGACGAAAAAGAACTTGGGCATAGTCTTCAATCAAAGCAACAATCTACACAACTGAAAGATTTTGTGACTTAGTCAGCACAATGCAAAGACACTAGCCCCTCTGCATCGTTATCCAAACCTGAACCGTCCTCAGGTATGTCCTACAACTTGGCTAAATATGTGAATTACACTAATTTCTCTCCCAAGCATCAAGCTTTCTTAGCAGCCATAACAGCCAATGTGGAGCCCAAATTTTATCATCAAGTAATAAAGGATGCTCTATGGAGAAAAGTTATGAGACACGAAATTGTTGCCCTTGAAACAAATGGAACTTGGACACTTGTTGATTTGCCACAAGGAAAGAAATCGATAGGAAGCAAATGGGTATACAAGATTAAGTATAACTCAGATGGTACTGTTGAGCAATATAAGGCACGATTGGTGATTCTTGGTAACAATCAAGTAGAAGGGATCGACTACAACAAAACATTTGCATTGGTGGCAAAGATGGTTACAGTGCGTACATTTTTTCGGTGGCAGCAGATAAACGATAGGAACTTCACCAAATGGATGTTCATAATGCCTTTCTTCATGGAGATCTGGCAGAAGAAGTTTATATAAAGCTTCCTCCTGGTTTTCATGCTCAGCATCCTGGAAAAGTGTCATCTGTGCAAGTCTCTTTATGGATTGAGACAAGCACCTCGTTGTTAGTTTGCCAAACTTGCTGCAACACTGAAACGGTATGGGTTTGTATAATCACATTCGGATTATTCTTTGTTTACATTGATTCAAAATGATTCGCAATTGGTTGTGCTGGTATATGTCGATGATCTTATCATTGGTGGCAATAAGGGAGAATTAATCAGTGCATTTAAATCATATTTGAGTCAATGTTTTCACATGAAGGATTTGGGTGCTTTAAAATTTTTCTTGGGGGTTGAAGTAGCCAGAAATGATGAAGGGATCTTCCTCTGCCAATAAAAATATGCATTGGACATAATTAATGAAACTGACCTGTTGGGAGGACGACCATCCAATTTTCCTATGGAGCAGCATCATCATCTTGCACTTGCTAAAGGAGAGTTAATGGCCGATCCTGACCAATATCGGAGACTGTTGGGGTGCTTAATTTATTTGAGTTTGACTCGTCCTGAGCTGTCATATGTTGTTCACATTTTAGCACAGTTTATGAAACATCCCCGAAAGGAACATTGGGAAACAGCTTTGCGTGTTGTCCGCTACTTGAAAGGCAACCCTGGGCAAGGTATTCTTCTCTAAGCTAATTGCAATTTACAACTCAATGCTTACTATGATTCCGATTGGGGTGGCTGTCCCCTCACTCGTAGATCACTCACATGGTATTTTGTTTTTCTCGGTGGATCACCCATTTCTTAAAAGACGAAGAAACAACACACAATCTCTCGTTCTTTGGCAGAGGCAGAATATCAATCTATGGCTGCCACGGTTTGTGAACTCAAATGGCTTAAGGGACTATTGATGTCCTTTGTAATAAATCATTCTAGCTTCACAAAGGTGTTTTGTGACAGTCAAGCAGCAATGCATATCACTGCCAATCCTGTCTTTCATGAACTCACAAAACATATAGAAGTGAACTACCATTTCGCACGTGATGAGATACAAAAGGGTGTTATTGATATGGTGTATGTTCGCAGTGGTGAACAATTAGCAGACATTTTAACCAAGGCTTTAGGCCGAGATCAGTTTACATTTCTACTTCGCAAGTTGGGGGTTCGTAATCCTCAACCACCAACTTGAGGGAGGGTATTGGAGCACGTAAATGAATTAACTAAAACAACTCACTGTTTTAGTGTTAGATAAAGTAACTAAAATAGCTTGTTGTTTTAGTTTGTTAAACTGTCTGTTTTTGTTTCAGTAGAACTCTAACACTTCCTACTTTGTATTCACATGAATTCTTTATTAGTTATAATTCTTTATTAGTTCTATAGCTCCAGTTGTATCTGTATTTTGAATATTATAATTTGTATATATATATATATATATATAGCCTTCAGGTGATCAATAAAAAGGAGGGTGAGAAAAAGAGGTTTTCAGCTCAAACTTATCATCTATAGGTTGAATGTGCAATTTTGTTTCTAACCAAAAAGTACAATATTACTTATAAAATTTCAATCAATCCAATCTTAATATTGGCTCAATGGCTCAAAATGTTAAATTTTCGATTTTGATAAATAACAAAACTTTCTAATCAATTAAGTTTTTGGCTTTCAAGTTTATATTTTGTAGGTCCAAAATTTGGAATAGAACATAATTTTTCAGCACCAATCACAACATAATGGAGTAGTAAAGCAGAATATACAAAAATGGCAAGAACCATGGTGATGATAATGATATTCCAAAATATTTTTGGACTAAAATTGTGAACATATACGTCATCAACCAAGCTTTAATTAGAATTGTTCTAAATAAAACTCATGAGTTTTGGAACGGGAAAAGCCAAATATCAGTTATTTCCATTCATTTGGCTATAAGAACTTTATTTTAAATGATAAAAATAATCTAAAAAATTTTATGTTAAATCTGATTTAGGAATTTTTCTAAAATATTTATTTAAGAGTAAGGCATACAAAGTACGTAATAAAAGAACACACATGGTTGAAGAGTCAATTAATGTTAAAATTGATAAAACTGATGTCTACACTGGAGAAAAGTATGTTTCTAATAATGATATACAGGTAATAAAGACGATGAAATTTTGAGAAATATCAAACAAAACAAAAATATGATCAAAATAAAGTTGATGAGACAGAACTATCAGATGCAGTAGAACACACAGCACCAACACAAAAACTTGATCAAAATAGAGCCGATGAGACAAAACTGCCAGATACAATAGAACACACATAATCAAAATAGAACATTGATCTACTTAAAGAATGAAATGTCTATAAAAACCATTAAAAAATATTTGCTAAGTAGTCTTTCAACAAGAACAATGACCAGATCCCAAATTGAACCAAAGAATATTGACGAAACGCAAGATGACAACAATTGGGTTCTTGCCATGCAAGAAAAATTAAATCATTTTGAAAGAAACAATGTATGATCTCTTGTTCCAAATCTAAAAATCATCCAATTATTGGCACAAAATGAATTTTAATTAGAAATAAGCTGGATGAATAAGGTAATGTGACAAGAAATAAAACGAGCCTTGTGGCTCAAGGCTACAATCAAGAAAAATGTATTGATTTTAATGAAATATTTGCACCGGTTGCACTTTTAGAAGCTATCCATATTTTTTGTGCATTTGCATATTTTAAGAAAATTAAACTTTATCAAATGAATGTTAAAAGCATATTTTTTTAAATGGATATTTAAATGAAAAAATTTATATTGCACAACCATCCAATTTTGAAAATCAAAAACATCCAAATCATGTTTTTAAATTAACAATATCTTTATATCGTTTAAAATAAATTCCTAGAGTTTGGTATGAAAGGCTTTCAAGTTTCTTAATAGAACATGGGTTTTCAAGAGATAAAGTTAATAATATTTTATTTATAAAGCATAAAGAAACTCATGTTACACTTGTGCAAATTTATATGGATGATATTGTGTTTGGAGCCACTAACATCTCTATATGTAAGGAAATCAAAAATTCAATGAAAAAAATTTGAGATAAGTATGAAGAGAGAATTAACTTTGAAACTATAAATAAATCAAGTCAAATATACAAAGAAGATGTTAAAGAAATGATGGAAACCAAAATTATTAGCATATCTATGAGTCCATCAATCAAACTTGATCTTGAAAGGTAAAAGCGTAGATCAAAAGCTCTACAGGGGAATGATCGATTCCCTGCTCTATTTGACAACAAAGTTGACCTAACATACACTTTAGTATTTAACTTTCTACTCGATTTCAGTCAAATCCACGGGAATCTCATCTATCAACGGTTAAACATATCATAAGATATTTATTGGAAACCCAAGATATAGGTTTGTGATACTTTAAATGATTCAAATTTTGATCTTGTTGATTTTTCAGATGCTGACTATACATGTTGTAAAATTGAAAGAAAAAATACATCCAGAATATGTCAATTATTGAGCCAATCACTCATTATTTTGTCTAGTAGGAAATAACATTTTGTTGCTATATAAACTGCCGAAGTTGAATATATAGCTATTGGAATTGATTTTTGATATATATAAGTTAGAAATCTGTTGAATAAATGGGTTTTGTTGAAACTGTAAAGGATGATTCTAAAGTGGTGAAAAATTGGATCTAGATATGTTTTTTTTTTTTTTTGTAATTGATTGAAGAAATGAATTGGGTATTGAACTGTGTCCCGTTGTTAAATTACCTACAAAAACACAATTTTGTAGAAAAATTACAGTCAAACTATTCTGTTGGTAATTTATCAACTGAAATAATATTTTGTTGATAAATTTTGTGTGCAATTTTAGCCACGAAATATTGACGCCCTTTTTATGATGAAATTTTCTATTCTGTTGGTAAAGTTTTGTGGTAAAATTTTCCTATATTTTTTACAACGAAGTTGTTATTCCGTTGCAAAAAAACATTTTTTTTTTCCTATTATTTTCCCTATGAAAAGAATTTTCCGTGAGTATTTGAGATTTTACTTGTAGTGTTATTTGTTTGTGATGTTAAATCTAGTACTGAATGCTGCCAGCATGGTAACTCAAAACCCAAAATCATTCTATGTGATGCTAAATCCGGTACTACATACTAATTAACCGATCGTTTGCCCATTTGTCTCTATTTTTCTTTTTTCATTTTATATCTGTTGCTCTTCCATCATATAGGCTATAGGTGAACTTCATGGTGTTTAGCTTATAGATGTATGATTTGTAAGCAATGTGCACCATCTATTGTTTTTTAATTTGCAATTCTACTAGTTTTCGAAACTAATTTGTGTATATGTATATTTTTATTGTAGAGTCGTGTGTTATCTTGTGATAAAGTTGATCACACTTGTTCAAGTTGATGACTGAAGGATTGATTATGATTAAAGACATCTTGGAAAAACTTTTGTTGTGTTGTATTTTATTTGAACGTTTACTAGTTATTTTTGATTTGCAACATTGGCTAGTATGTGTTCGGTTTCTAATTTTTATTTCCAAGTATTTTCAACATTTTTAGTTTATATTCATATTTTGAATATTAGGTTATATTATATTAAGTTTTTTAATTTTTAGTTTAAGTATTTTGAACATTTCAATTTTTTTTTACGATGGTATCTTTTAATTTTATCGGTTAATCGAAAAATATTGATTAATAAAATTAAAAAATCGAAACCGATAGACTGATTAATCGATTGTAACGAATTGATTAATAGTTAATATTTAAAGAAAAATGGATATTAATAAACTGATTAATTTTTTGATAATAAACCGGTTAGCCGGTATATGATCGCCCTTAATTTTCAAGTCATTTTAATACATATCAAATTTTTCTCACATTATGTTTTTATTTTTTTTCTTATAAATATTAGATATGTATATTTTACTTATAAATAATTGATGTTGGCTTTTTCATCTTTTTGAGGTTGCAATAACGCAGACGAACTGGAAAGTTGTATTTCTTGTTTGGCAATGATTGTATGCAAATGATTGCCTTTTTGGCTATTGCTTTTAGCCTACTATCTTCTTCAAATATTTTATTTATGGAAAAGAAATTGAAGTTGAAAACGTTTATTTATTTATTTCACCGAGAGTAAATCTTTTTTTCTTGATACAAAAAGAGAAAATCTTAATTAGTTACATATATTATTTTTTTCTTATCCAAGATGTCATAAATTAGTTAAATAACTGAACTTTCATTATCCCACCATTTCTTTGTATACTTATTGCAACAGATGTAGTAGCAGCTAGCTGTATGTATTATGATTGTGAAATTACTTACAATAATGTATAAAGATAAGAAATGCAAAATCAGAGCCTCTCCACTCCATAAAACTTCCTTTCTACCTTGGAAAATAAATAAATAAATAACTTGTACATAAATAGTCCCAAAAAGGAACTGCATACCATTAATGACTCTCTCAACTTCCTAAATAGAGATTTGCTACGTATGTCTGTTTCAAAGAGAAGACAAACATTCATAAGCCTTCTCAATTTCTAATATTAGAAAAGAATTTTTGCAGATGCTGGCAAAACTATTCAAATGGAAACTTTAAAATCTTCACAATATTTCAGCACTTTGCCCGATCTGATAATCGATTTTGTAAATATCCACTTTCTGATGATTTAAATATCAACACAATTTGATCATTTAGGAACCAAGTAAATAGTCTGTTTGGCAAGTAATTATTTTGCAACCACTAGGTTAATTTTCTATCTATATCCATAAATTTCATCCGATGATTGAGCTCAGTCAATAACAAAGAAAGAGTGCATGCCAAATTAATCTTTATATCTTGTGAGCAGACAATAATACATGGGTCAGCGTTCGAAAAGGAAAGTCTCTGACAAATCTTAACCAGTAGTTGTACCCTCACCCTTGCCTCCATGTGCAACCTCTAAACATTCCTTAGCCCTATGAACCTTTGATTGAATGTAAAAGTTCCCATTCTTGGCGTTCCTCTCGAATAAAGTGTCGTATTTCTGAAATGGTACACAGAAAATATTGAATAACCAAATCCCAATACAAGAGCACAATAATAGATGCATAACAAAATACCAACCTTCAGTATCTCTTCCCAACTTGTTTCCTCTGTTACTCCAAGAATTTGCCGGGCCTCCTGCTCTGTCATGACCTTGCCCCCTCTACGAATTGTGTTTTGAATTGTCTCTTGAGCAACACCCGATTTTGATGCATCTGCATTAAATTTACATGTCACCTAGTCAGTAGGTGCATGCGCAAAAACATCCACAAACTGCAATGGTTGTCGTTCGGTTGAGTGCTGACTTTAGCTCATGCCTTCACCCTAATAGTTCAAAACATAGATGGCATATGGATTAATGGACATATGAAAACACCTAGATTGGGAAACTGGATGCCTATTATATGGTCTTGCAACAGGATGAAAATCCACTAACACATGAAGACAGGATACAGCAGCTGTCAAAAACTGAAGCAAAACCTCAACGTAATGCCAGATGAGGCGTAAGATTGTGGTGACTTACTTCAAAATAAACAGAGCTTTTAAGATAGCTCTTTTAGAAGTTTAATGAAAACCCTTGAGAATGAAGATGTTCCTGCATTCCCGAAGGATTGCATAGAGAAAAGAATCCAGACCTTCTATTAGGGTATACCTTTTCATTTCCTTCAATGAGATTATTCCAAGAGGGTATTATGTAGAATAGACTATTGGAAACATTTTATGAGTCTTGATTGTTTTAAGTAAAGATCAACAGCCAATCAAATCACTAACATATCTGCACACACACATTTCTACTATATGTTAATGGGGAGAAAAAGACAGATCACATAACATAGAGAATGATCACAAGGGCTGTTGAAGGAGAGGACATTATGGAAAATTGAGCCTACACTCAAGCTAGATGACATGATAAGCAGAAACTGGAACTAAAATATTTATCGGATGACAGACCTAGGAATAAATTCCAATGGTAGCTAATGGAGGAATTTCTCTTCATTCAAAACTGTAAAGAGAAATCCTGACCTAGGAAATCAAGATGCCACATCATAGCTCGTCCTCATAATGCCCATCAGGCATTAATTAAGAAATGTGCAATTGAAGATTAATAATTAAGACCAGTTGACCTAGAAAAGACCTTAAATTGATTTTCCATTTCACTTTCATGTTAAAAAGCTCCTTAAGCCTAAGAAGGTGGACCTTCAAAACCCCACCAGTCAGTCACAGCAAGCACGCAGAATCACAATAAAATACATAGACTCTCTAGAATTTCGAAAGCTATGGCAACTGGCATTCAACTACATGGTGAACATCTTCTTCTAAATAGTTGAAGCCAAAAAAAAAAAAAAAAAGGAACATAGATGAAAAACCGTATCCAAAGCACATTTTTAGGTTCTATATTTATTTTTGGGCTCCCAAAAGTGCAAAGAAACATGTCAAAGCAGTTACAATTGTCAAGCCATAGTGAGTTCCTTTGAGCTTATGAGTTGCGGATTGAAATTGCAATGTCAGCCAAAATTAGAAGATTAAACCAACAAAAGCAAAATTGCATCCCTCAAGATCCAGATCTGGAAAACCAGAGGCATAAAGTGTTCATTGGATATATAGAACTATTTTCCAATTCAAAAATCAGACCATACGGAAAAAAGAAAAGAAGATGCCAACGCCTATATGCACTCAACCATGCCAATGTGGAATGTGGAGAAAATTAGTCCACTTGAAAACATAGATGCAGGCACCAATGAGTTTAACTTATTATTGGTATTGGAACTATCTCCAGAGCAGTGAAATTGAGCGCATGAACTAATCTGAAGCCCCGCAAAACGTAGAAATCACATAGATAGGCAGCCATATCAATGCCATATTGCTTATATTAGGCATAAATTGAAACTTCAATTGCCCTATGGCACTCTAGTACACTAAGAAGAATTTCATTGTGTTCTCATTTATTGACATAATTCAGGATAGAATTCTTATATGTCTTCAGCTGACAAATCAATGAGTCCCATTTCATTAATTTTCCATCAAAAACCAAAGCCAAAAGAATTTATAAATACAGAAGAAGATAGAAATGCAAACAACAGAAAATTAAAACCCAAGAGCAGCTAATCAGATAGACAAAGAGGAAAAAAAATTACTTGCGAGCGCTTGGCGGTATGCTTGAACAAAAGCCCGAGCCAGAATACCAGAGCCCATTAAAATTAAGTTGGCAAGAATCTTAGCCGCCTGTGGATGAAAATGAAATTATGATATAATGAAAAAATAACCAAATTACAAACTTAGTTATCGTGAAATTAACTGAAAAACATACCAATTATTTATGAAAGAAACAAAAAACACAAAACGAACTAACTTATAAGAAACTATCGGTCATGGAATGGGTTTGTTAGACATCGGCACCAAAAGCAAAATCGGTATAAAAGAATCGCCCAAACATAAAATGAATTGACATATAACCGAAAGCAGCGAGAGACAAAGAAGACTAACCATAGCTCGAAACTGTAATATTGATGAAATCAAACGTTATTTGTGAATCTCTTGTATCGTTGTTCAGGTGAATTCTATCAAAATCGAAAGAAGAATTTTGGTTAGCAAACCTGTAGGGCTTATAGAGAGGGGGCGTGCAAGGAAAGAGAAGTATTTGTTTCTCCGGCTACACAAAATGGCTAATATTTAATAACAAAATAATAATAATAATAATAATAATAATAATAATAATAATAATAATAATAATAATAATAAATCTTTCAAAGAAGAAATTCTCTGAGAGAGAGAGGGCATAAAAGAGAAATGTTTGCGTTGTTAACTAAGTGTGAGTTTCGGAGAGGATTATAATTTCGATTTTTCTTTTTTTTTTAAATAAAATCAAAATATATTTGATAAATTTATTTTTGTTTTTATTTTTATAAAAATTTAAAGAGTGATTTTCGTACCAAAAATAAAAATTAAAAATCTTCAAAATATTATTTTTATGATTTTATTTATATCAACAATTTAATTATTTTATTCTTATTATAATCACCGTTATCACCACATCATTACTACAGCCACCATTGTCACATCATTATCGCTACTGTTATCATCATCACACCGCCACCACCGCCGTCACACTGTTGTTGCTACCATCACCACCATCACCACACTGCTACTACCGCCACCACCACCATCATATCGTCGCCACTATCACCACCATCGCTACCACCATCGCCACCACTGCTACCATTGCTGCCATCACCACTACTGCAACCGTCGCCACCACCAGACTATTGTTGCTACTATCACCACACCACTATTGCTACCACCACCATACTGCTACTGCTATTGCCGCCACTACCACCACCACCTCTATCGCTGCTGTCATCACTACCACCATATCGCCACTTCTGCCACCAACGTCTCTGTTGCTGCCATCATCGAAATTATTATCATAATATAAATGAATAATTAAAAAATATACATAAGTGTCTAAAAAGTATGATATAGTTTTTAAATATATAAAATAATTTTTTAAAAAATAAATAATAAAAATTGAAAATAGTTTATAAATTTTAGAAAACAAAAAACTAAAATCCTACAACTTTAACGAACGCATCTTAATGTTTTAAGAAGCAGATGGGATGCGACTCTGGCATGCCAAATTGGTTCAACCGGATTGATTTGAGATTTTTGTTTTTTTAATTAATGTATGTTAATCTTATATTATTCCAGCTCATTTAATTGTATCTCCTTTGTTTAATTTCAAGTGGAGTTTTAAGATTTATCTTGAGTTTTACTAATATGATATAAGATCACAATCTTTATTCATAAAGTTTGATTTGTCAAGAATTTGAAATGAGTTAATGGTCATGCGATCCGATTAATTGATAAGTACCTGCAAGAAATTTTATCCAATTGAATTGAATGTGAGCACTCCGAAAATTAAGTTAGGAACTTAGAGAGATAGATCTAGAGAGAGAATCTCAAGGATTCAATACCTGAAGGCACTATACGTTAGGCTATTTATAAGAGGTATGGATTGATTTGAATTTGAACCGAACCAAATAAATCGAGAACCGAAGTTTAAAAATATAAGAACCAAATGGAAACCAAAATTTATAGAACAAAAAACCAAATGGATCGAAATAATTTTGATCGGTTCGATTATGTTCAACCGATTATGGATCATATATGAACTTTTTTTAATTGAACTTTTAACCTAAATGAGCACATATATCCAACAAAATAAAACCAATTAATGTAGATGATTTTTTTTTTCATAATAAGTAAACATACATTAAAAATACAAACAAACTTAAAAATTATACTAAAAAATAAATTAAAAATAAATACAATATAATCCATAATTAAAAATACATTCAATATCCTTCAATTAACAAAAAAAAATACATTTAAATTAATACAATATAATTATGCATGCTGACCAAATTGAGATAAACCAATCGCACAATGTAAATGATGGAAACTAGCAATTAATGGAATATACTTTAGAATGTGCCTTTTAGAAATTCAAATTCAGGAAGCAAAATATTCACCCGTACGGTACACATAAAAAATTTTGCATATTAATTAATATAAGTAAATAAAATCAAAATCAATCAGCAATAACTGATTTTGTTAAATTGTCCCCTATCGAAAATGAAAAAATTTTAATTAGTACATGTAAAATTTTAAAACATCAATATCTGGGATAACATAATCATTGTTATTAATTGAAAGGATATGGACTTAGTTATAAATTAAATATAATTACTATGATGTTTCATCAATTCTTTTCGTATTTGAAATTTTATATATACTGAAAAATATTGAGTATTTCACTGATTAAATTTAATTTTCATATTTTTGCTGGATCTTTTTGCATTTATTGTTATTGTCATTTCTAAGCAGTTAAAAAAAAAACACACTTTTCTACACAGCAATATAGTAAAAATAAAAAAATAAAACTTAGCCGGTGAACAAAAATTGTTTCTATTTTGTCCAATTTTAAAGTACTGGTCCACTATAACTGGACCATCTTAACTACTAATCAGAATATAATCTAATTGTAAACTAATATTATTAATAACAAACAAAATTATACAAGAACTGGACCTATGGACCATCTTAACTGCTAACAGGGTATTGTTTTATGCTTGTAAATGCTCATAGAGGTGGATAAAAAATTAATAAACCATAAAGGGCAATGAAACTATGCATTAATTAAATCACAAAGTTTTGCTCAGATTGATCGCTAAAGAAAAGATCAACAATCAAAAATTTTATTATTATAAATTTGGAAATCAAATAACAACACCAAACATATATTTATTTTAACATAAACATATATAAATTATGGCTTCAAAAAAAGTAACTGCAGTATATCAATATGAACTAAAATAACAACACCAAACACCATTATCATAAGATAAAAATAGAAATTATGGCTTCAAATAAAACATACGGCAATATATCAGTCTGAAATTCTATTGTCACAAACAGCAAGGAACAAAATTAAAGAAATTTATTTTTAAATAGAAAAACAGAGGATACTGTTAGCATTGCTTGATCTCTAACCTTTCTATACTAACAATTCTTGTTGTTTCTTCAATGAAAACTGACTTCAATAGCATAACTACCTGATCCAAAGAATTCAACTCTTTATTTTTTTTCTTCTTAATATACTTCATCAATGTTGCAAACAGGGTGTCGATGCCGGTGCCGGTGCTGAAAAAGATATGGTAAGAAATGGTAGATGCAGAGGCCAAACAATCAAATTGAAAATTCATAGCACAAAATCAAGTTAACTCAACTCAACCAATTGTAATCACAACATAATTTTTCATAATAATCGCCTAATTTTTGTTTTGGATAGCAGAACAAGATTGTTGAAGAGTAGGAAGAGAATATAAACCAAATGAAAACAAATCAGATAAAGATAAAACAAAGAGAATACTAACCATAGTTGCAGATTTGCAGGAAGAATTGGAGAACCCAAGAAAAATCAAAGAAGGGGAGAGAAAAGAAAAGGAGGCGGCTATTAGGGTTAGGGAAAATAGATTGAGCAGAGTATTGAACATATATATATATAGCAAAATGGTGAGTTTTAATAACTTCGATCTGTTCGGTTCTTTCAATTTTTTTAATTTTAAGAACCGAATCGAATTAACCTATCTTTTATTTTGGCTCAAAATTGAAAACTAAAAATCAAAATAACTAAACCAAACATACTAAAATTCATTCAGTTCGGTTCAATTTTTCAGGTTCGGTTCGATTCTGCATACCCCTAATAAGAGGTGTGAAAGTGCACTTGAGTGCCTAAAGTATGGCTACTAAAGTGTCAAAGCAGGTGAGCACCAATGTAATATGGAGCAGGTTAGAGGCATGGGCTCTGTAATGTGTCAATGGATTGATGAGACTAAAGGTCACATCAATCTGACCGAACAGTATGTGATTACCTTCTGGTGTCTGCTTGTTATACGTTGGGCTTCTCTGTAAATAGGTTTTGGACTTTGGACTAAAACTTGCTTAAATCCAAAAATAATCCAATATTATCACTTGTCCCTCCTTCAAAGGTGTCCGATCGTCTGAGAGTCGAATAAGCAAAAATTCAAATTTTAGTTCAATCAGATAGCCATTTATTCGAACAGTTGTCACTAGATTAAAGTTAAGCACGTGCATCAAGAGCGATGCTTCGATGTGAGAACCGGTATGACATTTCTTTTTAACACATGGTAGGGTCTGGTTAGTTGATTGTTTGGCATATTCGATGAGTATTTTCCACATAAATAGGTAACTTCCAAATCATTTTTCACTTTTTATTGATTTTTTTAGCAAAACTCTACCCCAATTTCATCTCATGCTCCAGACTTCCAGATTTCAAGAGTTTCTTAGGAAATTCCTCAAGTAATTTTTACTTATATGTCCTATATTTTCTTTTCATCTGATTCTTCATGCACTTGTATTTGACTGATTTCTGAGTCTTCTGAGAAAATTTCTAGCTTGGATACCCAATCTTTACTTAAAATTAAGAACTATTTCGTTTCTCCCCATCCTATGAAAATGACCTCCTGCAACGGTCAATCTATAGATTGGAGTTTCATTGAAGAGTATAGGGATAAATTTGTTATGGAGAAATTCTCCAGATTGATACTAAGGGAGGTGTTAGAAATGAAGTCTACGTATGGTTTACCAGATAATATGCATGTGATGGTATGCCTTGACTTCATGGCGATGACGGACGGGCCATTTGGGAGGGATAATAATGAATGGTTTTTCTGTCATTTGTCGAGTTTGGATGCAGGGCTTAGGTTCCCACTCACCACTTTCAAGATCAACGTGCTCAGGGGATATGGGATTACACCTAAATAGTTAAACCTGAATGGGTAGAGGATAATAACGCGCTTCAAAATACTCTGTAAGATCGAAGGAGTCACTCCGACTCTATATCTCTTCACTCATTTTTTTTACATATCAAATCGATCGGATGGGATGGATTATTGCTTTACCAGCAAGGCAAAGAGAAAGCTTTTCACTATCTCTAAGTCCATGAAGGGATTTAAAGAGAGGTTTTTTCTGATCGAAATGATGGGATGATTCGGCATGTCATTAAATCGATCGGATATAACGATCTTCTTAAATGATAACACTACTAATCAACCCCTATATATAGCTAATATTACCAAGTTGATGGCAGTCGTGCAAAGGAAAGATGTTTTGTATGATTCGGCTGTGCTGTTGAGTACCTTGGATGGATCGTCAAGCTCTTCGAAGGGCAAAAATACAAAATGTGAGCATTAAGAAATATCAAAAGAGACCTAACTTGCTAACTGATTATCATGCATTGCATGTGCATTTAATATGAGATTTAATACAAAATAGTTATCTCTTTTTTTCCAGCTACGATGGCTGGCATAGGAGATCTGACAAAGTAACTACTTGAGGCTACCAAATAGCAGCGTCAGGTGCATCTGGCAACCAAGGAGGAGCGGTGTAGCAAGAAGAGGATGCTAGTGTCATTTTTTAAGGTTGAGGGCTTCAAAAGGCTGAGGCACAACCCGGGTGAATCCACTCGGAGTGGAGCCTCCTATAAGGGTCTTATCGCTCTTGCTGCTGCAAAGCCCATTGGTGATACCATGGCTCCTGTTGCTAAAGGTCCCACTGCTCCTATCAAATTTGATGTTGAGGCTCGTGTGCATCCTAGGAGGTTGCAGCTTAGAGATACATCATCATCCGAGGATACTTTCTCAGTGTTTAACCCTCCCACCATGCTCATAGTGCAAAGACCTATCGAGGAAATATCTATTGAGATGGTTGGGAAGGCTAAAGGGAAGGAGACAATATTGAGTCACTCGATCGGAAAGGAGCTAGTCAGGCTACAGGTGTTCGATTGAAAATCTAGCTTCCTAAAGGATATATTGCAAAAGCGCTTTGGGGAAGGATTTATCACCTTATATTTCAGAGTAGTATCCTTTATCTACAAAGGACTTCTCGATGAGAAGGACTTCAAGGAAATGGATGAAATGAAATCATCCACTTGGGAGTTGGCCTTATTCCAGATGCAATGTTTGGAGGTATATTTTACTAATTAATCCCTTTTTGGTCGGTGAGTTACCTTTTGTTTTTCTCTCTTCATTACTTATTGTTGCTTTTATCTATGAATAGCTGATCAAGTGGGGCATGCATCTTTATGGCCAGAGCATCTACTTTAAAAGGATGTGGGATAACAACATTCGATCATAGAAGAAGCTCAAATAGAAGCTTGAGACTAAAAAGAAGGAAAGCTCAAGCCTCAGATTAGAGAATCTCATATAGATTAATGAGGCCTCTAATATGAACGATGACCTTAAGGCTCTACGAAAGGAGAATGCCGAGTTGAAGATAGAGGTGGAGTGGCTAAAGGAAGACAATGCTCAACTTAGGAAGATTGGAGAAGACAACATCAGGCTATCTACCAAATGCTATTGTATCTCCTCTGAGTGTACCAGGGCTAATGAGGATAGAGATAGGGCCACTACAGATCGAGATGCCTTAAAGGTTACCTTTGAGAAAAAAGTTCATACTCTCACCAGCAAACATACAAAGGAGCTTACCTTTCATAAGATGACCTCATCATGCAATTAGGTGAAACTCAAGAGAAGATACTCTCCCGATTTATTTATGAGGTCGAAAGGCAGTTTTTAGGGCCAACCTCGAGTGGATGGAGGATCCTAGTTTTTCCCAATCCTTCATCTGACAATGATGAGGAGGACCTTCCCGAGGAAGAGGCTATGGGGGAACAAACAGGGGAGATTCTAAAGGGCATCAATTAGGTCATTGCAATTGAGCCTAAGGATAGAGACATTGTTGGCTCTAAAGCTATTTCTAGACCTCCTATAGAGCTCAAATTCATTCTTCCTTTGCCTAATGAGCCTACTTCTAAGCTACCTATTGAGCTTACTGTCGAGCTGACTGTAGATCCCCTTGCTATACCAACTGCTGAGCCAACTGAAACGCCATCCTCTAAGATAGTTTCCTAGACTGTGTCTAGATAGTGTAGTTAATATTATGTATATGAATTTCTCTTTTTGTATTTTAACATTTTGATGTAATTTTATGAACCATTTTTTGATGAAGTCTTTTTACGTTTATTTTAATTCTGTTGTTTCCTTTTATTTCATTGCACCGTAATAGCATGATTAAATTAATGAGTGAAATGATCATGAATGAATAGATATAAATACTTCCTGAATGCTTAGAGAAATTTCTAAGTCTCTAATTTTTTTATATCACTTATTTTCCAATATTATAAGCATGTAATATGATAAAAAAAATGTGATCAATTAGCCAACTTAATTAGTACAAGTTAAAGATCTAACTCTTTCCCATGTTGTAAGCATATAATCTAATTGAAAGGCATGATTAGTCGGCTATTCAATGATGGTTGAGTTATCAAGTAGAATGAATAATCTTTTAGATTTTATTTTCTAACTTGTTATTCATATTGAGCTTCGAACATCAAGTTAAATGGGTAAGCATTCCAATCGAGATCATTGCACCATTTTTAACTTGGGGAGAAGTATGATACTTGTAGGCAATATAATTTAACCTTTGTAACTTTTGCTTGAGATTTGCATTGACCATAGTGTATAGGTTTTGTTAAATTGATTGTTGTATAAATATGGAGAAAATTCTTTATTTGATTGAGTTATAACATTACATCAAGTACCTCTTGAGTACTTCAACATTCTAACTCCTATGGATATTTGATCCAATTAGAGCTCTCAGCCTGTAGGTGCTTGCATTTAAGACCTTGGAGATCTTGTAGGGTCCTTTCTAATTGGGCATTAGCTTTCCCACTCTGGCATTGCCCGAGATGATTTTATCCTTCCTTAGAACTAAGTCACCAACGTTAAAAGCTATTGATTTTACCTTACTGTTGTGGTACTTAGCGATTCTCTATTTGTAGGCAACAATTTTTGCATAAGCATTTTTTTCCTTTCTTTTACTAGATCTAGAAGCTGGCATCTTTCTTAAATATTACCTCGATCAGAGTAAAAAGTTAATTGACAAGAGGAAATTCCAATTTCTACCGGTATCACTATCTCTGATTCATATATAGGAGAGAAAGGTGTTTGGTGAGTACCAGCCCTGGGCAAAGTTTTGTAAGATCATAGGATGCTTTGCAGCTCTTTTGTCCAATTGCCTTTTGCCTCCCCCAATCATTTTTTCAATCCTTCCAAAATTATTCGGTCAGAGACCTCTGAAATTTTGTTGCTTTGTGGATGGGTGACTGAAGTAAATCTCAAGCTAATATTCAAAATTGAGTAAAAGTTTTTGAAGATTGAGCTATCGAATTTCTTGTCATTATCTGTTACAAAAATTTTAGGCAGACCATACCTGCAGATGAATTTTTTCCAGGCAAAATTTTTAATTCTTTTATATGTTATTATCGTTGAAGGTTTAGCCTCGATCCATTTGGAGAAATGATCAATAGCTATAACAAGGAATATCATTTGCCATTTGCATTAAGGGAAATGACCTAAAATATTCAATCCCTATTGATCAAATGATCAAGATACTGTGATGCTTGCCGAACCTTGTTCTACATTTGATACACTCTCGAAGACCTATTTTTAGGGAAAGCCAATCGCTTTGTAATGAATGATGATTTAACCAATATGTCATGCACTTGGATCTCCAAAAGGCATGAGATAGTGCACTGAAGTATCCCTATTCATTTACTAATGATCAACTTATGAAGTATGTAACACCCTTATCCCTCCTTAAACTGTACCGGCGTACCGAAGACCGGAAATTTTTTTTTCTTCTATACCTAAAAAACCTTATCGACATTTGCTTAATCAAAAACTACCTTTCGCCACCGACTTATAACTGTCCAATTTACTATGTACTTAATAAAAATTTTGCAATATAACGGCTGTACATAGTACTAGCCCCCTGAAAAGCAGACAAACCACACAGCCTCTCAGAGGCACAACAATAAAAAATAAAAAAAATATACATTCATTCCATCCATTTCATTTGTTCACAATCCCACACTCCTTAGTACAATAACTTCTGTTTACATTACATAACCATATGTAAAACTTGTACTTATATATACATGCCAAAATTATACAACTAGAGCAATCTAAAAGAAATCCTGCAATCTGAATTCTTGCTCCAGCTCCTGTTTACCTACGCGCAGTAAAACTACACACTGAGCACTCAATATGCTCAGTGGTGACTAACAATCGATACATTTCCTAACATTTCATTTTTATTCTTAAGTATTAGCATATAAATATAAACATAATTATAAAATCAATTATTATTATTTTTAAACAATAACTTAACGTTTTCTATAAAATTATTCAATTTAGTCACATAATTACAATTTTGCCATTAAAGGCTCAATGATAGTCTTTAAACTGATAACTGAAGTAATTTACATTTCTTTACACTTAATTTGTCAATTATAAGCAAAATTACATTTTAGTCCTTGTTGTCCATAAAATTCACTTTTTAATTAATTTAACTATTATCTGACTGTTTTATCCTTAACTAATCAATTTTTACTTAATTTACTATCTTTTTTACACTTTTTGGGAAAATTACCATTTTGCCCCTAAACTTTCTTTTTCTTTCATTATGATCCTTCTTCACTTTCTATTTGTACTTTTCATTGTCTTTTCATTTTTTTCTCAATTTATTACCATTATGCCCCTAGTACAGACCCGACAAAAAATCTCAGACCGAATACACGGGACATGAACCCCACGGGCCCCACTAAAAAGAGAAATGATTTCTAAGGAACCATTCTCAGAATACTGCACTTTTCACTTAAGCTATAGAGATCAATGATCCTACCCATAGCAAAGCAAGTCGCCATGACCTGCACCGCGGTAAAGGGTGTTCCTATGGCTAGCCAACTATATCCAGACCTAGTTTTTACTGCCAAACTAATTCTAAGGGCACAGTAATAATCACTTTATTAATTCTTTTCAAGTCCAAAAAATTCAATAATTGACTTTTTATTTCTTTTCATTGACATTAATTTAATTTCATATAAATTAATCAATTTCACCATTTTTATGCAATTATTAATCAATAATTCAATTATTTTCAATATACATATTAACATTAAATTCTAAACAAAAATCACAATAATTTCAATAAATGCCAATAAAATTTATTTATGCATTATTTATTATTTATTATCATTTTTCATTAAAATAATCAATTAATTCACTATAAATCACTACTTTCACTATATACATACACTATAAATAAATCTTGAAAATTCCTAAATTAATTTCAAATATTCTCTAAAAATTCATGGACATTAATTTTCATGTCTACTATTAATTTAAGCTAACAATTATTATTTTTATGCAATTTCTCACTATATACCCTAGTGATGAAATTCGGCCAACCCAACTTCTCATTCCTAAAAATTGTATTTCTTTCATTTTCATCTTTCATTCATCATTTCTCTCACTTAATTATAATTACCCTAACATAATTACATCAATTAACAACTTTAAACATTTTTGTCCTAATTACATAATTAAGAAAAATTCATAAACTTAGAAAATGTAAAGATTTATTAGTCATTTACAATTTTTTCTTGAATTAGGGAGTCTAGGCTTCCTTCCCCTTGCCTTTGTTCTTGGAAAAACTCCCCTCTATTTGCTCACCTACATAGGGCAGCCCATTTAAGCTTAGATTTATTCATTTTCTTGTTCTCAAATGCAAAAAATAACCTCATAATCATAATCTACACCCAAAAATCTATGAAAAACCACTAAGAAATCAATTTAAAATATTAAAATTCTCAAGTTCCAACTTACCCCTCTTTCTTTCTTTCCTTGATTTCTTCACTTCCTTTGCCCAAATCAACCAAGTGAAGCTATTTTAGTGTATTAGAGGGATGTAACTACAATTCCTAACTTGGATTTTAAGAGAGATATTAAGTGGTTAAGAAGCAAAAGAGAGGGAGAGAAGAATGAATGAGATTCGGCCAAGGAGGAGGAGGATGGAGACACAAGAAAAATCTGGAGTTTTCTTCAGAATTTCAGCCTTTAAATACCTCCATATTGGGTCCAAAATTGGGCTAGAATAATGGGCTTTGCCCATTTAACTTAAAAGGCCCAATTTAGGCCCCTAAAGGCCCAATTAAAATTCTCTCTCTTCCAGCCATCAAATCACTTCAAAAATAATTCCATCACTCTTATCACATCAAAAATAGCTATCACGCAAATTTTTGGCTCAATCGGAGTTCGTTATCGGTCTGATTCAAACTTATCGATCCGATTCGACAACTGCCGGTGTCACCGAAAAATTCCATTTTTATCACTAAAATATTCTACACAAAAATTCATGTAGGCATGCAAAATATGGCAATATTCGGAGTTTGTTTACTATTTTTAATAATTTACGCAAAATCAAGTCATCTTCCCTACCAGGGAAATTGACTCCCTAACTTTTTTGTATTTTTGACCTTTGGAGGTCCATTTGACCTCAATTTCACTTCAAATTTCAACTCCGGACTCACCATGACCAATACTTTCCGATGGTCCAATAAAATATTTTTGACTTTCGGGTACCCCTTTCGGGCCCGGAAAATACTATTCACCGTCGGAAGGTACTGTTCACGGCCAACCCGGTGTTGAGGCCGTTACATTTCTTCCCTACTAAAAGAAATTTCGTCCTCGAAATTTACCTGAACTGAAAAGTAGAGGATAACGCTGTCTCATCGTTGCTTCGGGTTTCCATGTTACTTCTTCGACATTATGGTAATGCCATAGGACTTTCACCAAAGGGATCTGTTTGTTCCGAAGCTGTCGATCTTCCCTAGCCAAAATCCGTACTGGTCTTTCTTCATAACTCATATCAGTTTGAACTTGTACCTCTTCAGGAGTTATCAGATGACTCGGATCAGACCTATATCTGCGGAGCATAGACACATGAAAGACGTCATGTATCTTCTCCAAAGCAGATGACAATTTCAATCTATAGGCCACAGGACCCACTCGTTGAAGCACCTCATACGGACTAATGAATCTAGGGCTTAACTTGCCCTTCTTTCCAAATCTCAGAACTTTTTTCCATGGAGATACCTTCAAAAAGACCTTATCTCCGACCTGGAACTCAATATCTTTCCTTTTCAGATCTGCATAAGACTTCTGACGATCCATTGCTTCCTTTAATCTGCTTTTAATGATCTGGACCTTTTCTTCAGAGTCACGAATAAAATCCAAACCCAAAAGCTTTCTTTCACTCAATTCAGTCCAGTATAAAGGAGTCCTGCACTTCCTACCATACAATGCTTCAAATGGAGCCATTTTCAAACTGGTCTGATAGCTGTTGTTGTAGGCGAACTCAGCTAATGGTAAATGTTTTTCCCAATTAGTACCAAATTCAAGGACACAACACCGAAGCATATCGTCTAATGTCTGAATCACTCGCTCGGATTGTCCATCAGTCTGAGGGCGAAAAGCCGTACTGAGGCGAAGTCTAGTACCCAGAGCATCTTGAAAACTCTTCCAGAAGTGAGAAGTAAACCTGGGATCCCTATCTGACACAATGGATGCAGGCACTCCATGCAATCTAACTACTTCCTTTATATAGAGTTCTGCCAACCGGGTCAAAGAGAAATCCATCCGAACTGGCAAGAAGTGAGCTGATTTTGTGAGGCGGTCAACTATTACCCAAATGGCATCATGTTTCCACTGAGTCATAGGTAGCCCAGTCACAAAGTCCATGGTTACCTGATCCCACTTCCACTCTGGAATAACAAGTGGTTGAAGTAGCCCAGAAGGTACCTGATGTTCTGCTTTCACCTGTTGACATGTCAGACATTTGCCTACAAATTCAGCCACATCTCGCTTCATGCCTGGCCACCAATAGTAGACTTTCAAATCCTGGTACATTTTGTTACTCCCAGGATGCATAGCATAGCTACTATGGTGTGCTTCTGTCAGAATCTCTTTCTTCAATTCTTCCTGAGCTGGCACATAAAGTTTTCTTTTGAAATAAAGGCTTCCATCATTTGACAATGAGTAGTCACTTTCACTGTTATGCTGTAGCTTTTCCACAATGGCCTTTAATTTGTCATCTCCTTTCTGAGCCGCTTTCACTTGATGTACAAAATCTGGTTTAACTCGTAATTCAGCTATTATAGCTCCATCTGTAGCCAAACTTAAGCTGGTGTTCATTGCCCGAAGAGCTGCAGAGATCACTATTAATCATTTACACTTATCAATGCCTTGCACAAATTCATTTCAAAACATTAACATTACCTGACATAAATTTTCTGCTGAGAGCATAAGCCACTACATTTGCTTTTCCTGGATGGTAGTCGATGTAGCAATCATAGTCTTTGATCAACTCTAACCAGCGTCTCTGTCTAAGATTGAGTTCTTTATGGGTAAGCAAATACTTTAAACTCTTATGATCTGAGTAAATATAGCATCTTTCTCCATATAAGTAATGCCTCCATATCTTTAGTGCAAAAACAATGGCTGCTAACTCTAGATCATGAGTAGGATAGTTTTTCTCATGAGTCTTGAGTTGTCGAGAAGCATAAGCTATCACCTTGCCTTCTTGCATCAGAACACAGCCTAGCCCATTCTTGGAAGCATCACTGTAAATGACAAAATCCTTGCCTGACTCAGGTTGAGTAAGTATAGGAGCTTCTGTCAACATTGTCTTTAACTTCTCAAAACACTCTTGGCACTTGTCAGTCCACACAAATTTGGCATTTTTCTATAGCAGTCTTGTCATAGGAACTGCAATGGTGGAGAAGCCCTTGATAAATCTCCTATAGTATTCAGCTAAACCCAGAAAACTTCGCACTTCGGTTACATTTTTGGGTGGCTTCCACTGAAGGATCTACTTCAATACCCTCTGCTGAGATAACATGACCCAAAAAGGATACTTCATTCAGCCAAAAGTCACATTTTCTAAACTTGGCATAAAGCTGCTTTTCTCTCAATGTCTGCAATACAATCCTCAGATGTTCATCATGCTCTTCTGGTGTCTTAGAATACACCAGTATGTCATCAATGAAGACCACCACAAAATGATCCAAGTAGGGGTGAAAAACTCTGTTCATCAGGTCCATGAAAGCTGCCGGTGCATTTGTAAGCCCAAATGGCATGACCAAAAACTCATAATGGCCATACCTAGTACGGAAAGCAGTCTTAGGCACATCCATTTCTTTTACCCCTATTTGATAATAGCCCGATCTCAGGTCTATCTTGGAGAAGACACCCGCTCCCTTAAGCTGATCAAACAAATCTTCTATGCGAGGAAGGGGATACTTGTTCTTGACTGTCACTTTATTTAGTTGCCGGTAATCTATGCACAGTCGAAGAGTTCCATCCTTTTTCTTTACAAATAGGACAGGTGCTCCCCATGGAGAAGTGCTAGGTCTGATAAATCCCTTATCGAGCAACTCCTGAAGCTGAATCTTTAACTCTTTCAATTCTGCAGGTGCCATTCTATACGGAGCAATAGAGATAGGAGCAGTACCAGGAGTGACCTCAATGGAGAATTCCACTTCTCTATCAGGTGGTAAGCCTGAAAGCTCATCTGGGAACACATCCTGGAACTCCCTAACTGTAGGCACATCTAACACCTTTAAACTATCCTTCTTCGCCTCCACTGCAAAACACATATATGCTTCACAGCCTTTTCTGATCAATCTTTTTGCTGCAATGGCTGATATCACCTCCGAAAAAAGTCAGATCTCGCACCTATAATAGTGATGTCATCACCATTCTGAAGCTGTAATGTAACCCTCTTCTTTCTGCACTCGACAGTTGCTTGGTGGGCGGATAGCCAATCCATCCTAAGAATTAAATCAAACTCACGGAAGGGCAATTCGATAAGATTTGCCAGGAATACATGTCCCTGGACACTGATAAGACACTGTCTATATACCTTATTCACTACCACACTATGCCCCAGAGGATTACTCACCAAGATGTCCTGGTCCAAGTAGGCCTCTTTCATCCCTTTACCCCGTGCCCATTCTGTGCTAATATAGGAATGGGTGGATCCAGGATCTATCAATGCATGTACAGAGTCAGATAACAGAATGAACTTACCCACAATCACATCAGGAGCATCCTCCTCTTCACGAGCTCTCATAGCATATGTTTGTCCCCCTGACCGCCTCTGTCCCTGAGACGACTGGCCAACTGGTCTGGAGGCTGACGGATTAGGGGCTGCTCCCCTACCACGGCCACGTGGTGCAGAAGATCCAGTACCGGAAGCTAGTGAAGCTACTAAAGCAGTCTGTATCATAGGACAGTCTTTGATCTGGTGATCTTGGGACCCACACTTGAAATAGGCTCCTGTCAGAAATATGCACTCCCCAGGGTGTGTCCTGCCATAATGCTCACACTGTACTGCTGACCCACTATCTTTGCCTCGGGGTGCACTAGATGTCATGGTGGCAGTAGACTTGCCACGGGAGGCACTACCTTGTCCTCTGCCTGCTGGTGAATGACCCTGAGGTGCCTGCTGACCTTTTTGCTTTTTACTTTGTCCTTACTTTCCACTGCTCTGTCCCTGCTTTCTCTTTTGCTGAAATCGGGACTGCCTCTCTGCTTGCTCAACCTGAGTAGTTTCTAACTTGAGAGCTGCATCAATCATAGTTCTCAGATTTGGGTATTTCTGGGCCCCGATGATCTGCCTCAACTCAGTATGCAGTCCCCTCTCAAATCGCTGACATAATCTCTCTTCTGTAGCCAAGCCCTCATCTAAATAAGCGCTCAAGCGCTCAAACTCTCTATCATACTCAGCTACTGTACGGTTTCCTTGTCTCAGCCTCCAGAAAGCATCTTGCATAGTAAGCTTGTATTCAGACCTTTCTTCTCAAACTGATCAATGAAGAACTTCCAATTCAGACGGTCTGTAGGTGTATGTCTCCGAACTGAGTCCCACCAAATAAAAGCTGAACCCTGAAGCAAGGCTATAATACCCTCAAGCTTCTCTTCTTCAGAACTATGGGTAATTTCAAACAATCTCTTCATTTTAAAAAGCTATGCCTCAGCAGCTGCTGGTGTCAAAGGGTCCTCACCTAAAAAATCCTCTGCTCCCAGTCTTTTCAATTGCTCCAATATAGGTCTTCTTCTAGGCGGAGCAGGCTGCTAAACCTATATCACTGGTGGCAGTGCCTGAACCTGTGCAGCCTGAAGTCGCTGCTGGATGTAATCTGACATTAGGTTAAGGAAATCCAGCTGAGGAGAAGGAGGAGGCGCTACTGGTAGAGGTGCCTGCTGCGGTGGGACCTCCTATTACCCCAGATTACTTGAGACCTCACTCCTGTTATCGCCTGCCTCACGGCTCGGCTCTCCAGACATCTTTTCACTATAAAACAGAAAGGAGCAAGAATTCATTAATTCCAAAACAACTTCTCAAAATAACAATTGGCATGTATATAATCAATTTAAATCAAACATTGCACCCACTACGATCTTAGAACCGTCTAAACCATGGCTCTGATACCACAAATTGTAACACCCTTATCCCTCCTTAAACTGTACCGGCGTACCGAAGACCGAAAATTTTTTTTTTCTTCTATACCTAAAAAAACTTATTGACATTTGCTTAATCAAAAACTACCTTTCGCCACCGACTTATAACTGTCCAATTTACTATGCACTTAATAAAAATTTTGCAATATAAAGGCTGTACATAGTACTAGCCCCCTGAAAAGCAGACAAACCACACAGCCTCTCAGAGGCACAACAATCAAAAATAACAACAATATACATTCATTCCATCCATTTCATTTGTTCACAATCCCACACTCCTTAGTACAATAACTTCTGTTTACATTACATAACCATAAGTAAAACTTGTACTTATATATACATGCCAAAATTATATAACTAGAGCAATCTAAAAGAAATCCTGCAATCTGAATTCTTGCTCCAGCTCCTGTTTACCTGTGCGCAGTAAAACTACACGCTGAGCATTCAATATGCTCAGTGATGACTAACAATCGATACATTTCCTAACATTTCATTTTTATTCTTAAGTATTAGCATATAAATATAAACATAATTATAAAATCAATTATTATTATCTTTAAACAATAACTTAACGTTTTCTATAAAATTATTCAATTTAGTCACATAATTACAATTTTGCCATTAAAGGCTCAATGATAGTCTTTAAACTGATAACTGAAGTAATTTACATTTCTTTACACTTAATTTGTCAATTATAAGCAAAATTACATTTTAGTCCTTATTGTTCATAAAATTCACTTTTTAATTAATTTAACTATTATCTGACTGTTTTATCCTTAACTAATCAATTTTCACTTAATTTACTATCTTTTTTACACTTTTTGGGAAAATTACCATTTTGCCCCTAAACTTTCTTTTTCTTTCATTATGATCCTTCTTCACTTTCTTTTTGTACTTTTCATTGTCTTTTCATTTTTTTCTCAATTTATTACCATTATGCCCCTAGTACAGACCCGGCAAAAAATCTCAGACCGGATACATGGAACATAGACCCCATATGCCCCACTAAAAAGAGAAATGATTCCCAAGGAACCATTCTCAGAATACTGCACTTTTCACTTTAACATTACCACTTAAGCTATAGAGATCAATGATCCTACCCATAGCAAAGCAAGTCGCCATGACCTGTACCGCGGTAAAGGGTGTTCCTATGGCTAGCCAACTATATCCAGACCTAGTTTTTACTGCCAGACTAATTCTAAGGGCACAGTAATAATCACTTTATTAATTCTTTTCAAGTCCAAAAAATTCAATAATTGACTTTTTATTTCTTTTCATTGACATTAATTTAATTTCATATAAATTAATCAATTTCACCATTTTTATGCAATTATTAATCAATAATTCAATTATTTTCAATATACATATTAACATTAAATTCTAAACAAAAATCACAATAATTTCAATAAATGCCAATAAAATTTATTTATGCATTATTTATTATTTATTATCATTTTTCATTAAAATAATCAATTAATTCACTATAAATCACTACTTTCACTATATACATACACTATAAATAAATCTTGAAAATTCCTAAATTAATTCTAAATATTCTCTAAAAATTCATGGACATTAATTTTCATGTCTACTATTAATTTAAGCTAACAATTATTATTTTTATGCAATTTCTCACTATATACACTAGTGATGAAATTCGGCCAACCCAACTACTCATTCCTAAAAATTGTATTTCTTTCATTTTCATCTTTCATTCATCATTTCTCTCACTTAATTATAATTACCCTAACATAATTACATCAATTAACAACTTTGAACATTTTTGTCCTAATTACATAATTAAGAAAAATTCATAAACTTAGAAAATGTAAAGATTTATTAGTCACTTACAATTTTTTCTTGAATTAGGGAGTCTAGGCTTCCTTCCCCTTGCCTTTGTTCTTGGAAAAACTCCCCTCTATTTGCTCACCTACGTAGGGCAGCCCATTTAAGCTTAGATTTATTCATTTTCTTGTTCTCAAATGCAAAAAATAACCTCATAATCATAATCTACACCCAAAAATCTATGGAAAACCACTAAGAAATCAATTTAAAACATTAAAATTCTCAAGTTCCAACTTACCCCTCTTTCTTTCTTTCCTTGATTTCTTCACTTCCTTTGCCCAAATCAACCAAGTGAAGCTATTTTAGTGTATTAGAGGGATGGAACTACAATTCCTAACTTGGATTTTAAGAGAGATCTTAAGTGGTTAAGAAGCAAAAGAGAGGGAGAGAAGAATGAATGAGATTCGGCCAAGGAGGAGGAGGATGGAGACACAGGAAAAATCTGGAGTTTTCTCCAGAATTTTAGCCTTTAAATACCTCCATATTGGGCCCAAAATTGGGCTAGAATAATGGGCTTTGCCCATTTAACTTAAAAGGCCCAATTTAGGCCCCTAAAGGCCCAATTAAAATTCTCTCTCTTCCAGCCATCAAATCACTTCAAAAATAAATCCATCACTCTTATCACATCAAAAATAGCTAGCACGCAAATTTTTGGCTCAATCGAAGTTCGTTATCGATCCGATTCAAACTTATTGATCCGATTCGACAACTGCCGGTGTCACCGAAAAATTCCATTTTCATCACTAAAATATTTTACACAAAAATTCATGTAGGCATGCAAAATATGGCAATATTCGGAGTTCGTTTACTATTTTTAATAATTTACGCAAAATCAAGTCACCTTCCCTACCAGGAAAATTGACTCGCTAACTTTTTTGTATTTTTGACATTTGGAGGTCCATTTGACCTCAATTTCACTTCAAATTTAAACTCCGGACTCACCATGACCAATACTTTTCAATGGTCCAATAAAATATTTTTGACTTTCGGGTACCCCTTTCGGGCCCGGAAAATACTATTCACCGTCGGAAGGTACTGTTCACGGCTAACCCGGTGTTGAGGCCGTTACAAAGTATCTGCTGAGCATCACAATGCATAAATTTAGGAGTTGCCACCTAATAGAATATTGAAAAAATAATTTCTTAATACTTTGTGATACCGAAACTATAGAGAGCCCATATTCCACTCCTTTTTATATCTTTGGTTAATGTTATATAAATAAGCTTTAGTGATTAATATACTTAATCTATTTTTGAACATGAGTTATCATGCATAGAAAAAAAGTCACACTCATGCACATTAAAAGTACTAAAGCATACATAAAAAGCATTAAAGCATTTAATAATAAATATAAAAGTAAATTCATACATAATTCGAGGAATTGGTTCATGATGTTAATTTTGATGAGGATGTTGGTTTTCGTATGCATATTTGCAAAAGACCGCTTTTAGGTGAATTTTGGGATAAAAATGGGATAATTGATATTTCGTAACTTAAAAAAAAAAGAATCATGTTAGTTAATTTTAAATAGAAAATCTTTTTTTTTATATAGAGAAATTCCTTAATTTACATGTTATTTTGTGGATAAAAGTTCCTTTTCATAGAAAAATTCCACTCAAATTTGTGTAAAATTATTTTGTCAGTTTTTTAAATTATCGCTCAGAAAATCATTTATTTGCGACAAAAAGGGCATAATAATAAAAGATAACATGCATAAATTGGGTCATTAGTTAAAATGGAAATGTTGGTTCCCTTATGCATATTCATAAAATTTCTTTATGTGATTTTTGGAATAAAATAGGACATTGATCTAAGCCAGGGGTGAATAAATGCCTTTTTATATAACTCGTTATCAATTATAGAGTAACTAAGAGATTTTCAAGATGCCTTTTGGGCTTCAGCCTTATCTTCGGGTAATTTATCCGTTCAGAGAAATCGTTTAATCGGAGTCATCCATGTGTCATCTTATTGTTCAATCTCCATCATCTCTAGCTCTTTAAGGGAAGAAAAGAGCTATTCGATAGTTGTAATACTTTTTTCAATTTTTTTCTTATCTGCAGTGGACATCTTAGCCAGGCAATTGACCGTCGTTATCTGCTCCTTAGGTACCTTTTCCAAAATCCAAGTTGATCCAGCCTCTTCTAACTCCCTCAAAGTTGCTTTGACCTTTACCAAATACCCTTTCATGGTGTTTTTCTTGGCTTCAAAAGTTGCTAGTACTTGGCTAGTCAATAGCTGTGAATCACTTTTGATTTTAAGGGTTTCTGATTGGATCACCTTGATTAGTCTCAAGCCCTGCAATAGTGCTTCATAGTCTGTAACATTATTGGATGCCTTAAAGTTTAGTCTTATTATATACCATATTGTAATGCCAAAGGGGCTTGTTATTACTTTTTTAATACCTCCTTTGGTATTATTTGAGGCTCCATCAACTATCATTTTCCATGCCATCTTTGGGGGTTGCTCGATTACTTCACCACTGATGAATTCAGCGATAAAATCAATTAAGGTTTAGGCCTTCATTACATTCTTGGATCGTATCTGACATCCTAAGATTACAACTTTATAGCATCTTACCTTTTAGATCAAGCATTTGTAAGATCTTTCTGAGTGGTTAATTCCATCAAACAATAATGGTGTGAGCTTTAAAGTATTATCTCAACTTTCGGGTGCACATTATTACTGCGATGATCGACTGCTCAATTGGACCTTTTTTAAATTTTAAACCTCTTAACACTTGGCTAACATAGTACATTAACAGATATTGGATTCCTTCTTCTTTAACCAAGACATTTGCAACAACCTCCCCAAATGTTGATAGGTATAAGAAAAGATTCTCACCTAGGATCGATTGGCTCAATAGAGAGGTCCATAAAGAATTTCTTCAACTCTTTAAATACTTGTTGGCAGTGCATTTTCTAGCTAAATGTGTCATTCTTCCTCAATTTCTTGAAAAAGGTGTGCAACATTTGGCTGAATAAGAGATAAATCTCCCCAAAGTTATAACTCTTCCATTAAGCTTTTAAATATCTTTTATATTCCTTGAAGGTTGCATTTCTAGGATTGCTCTTATTTTCTCTAGATTGGACTTTATTCCTCTCTGCAAGACTATGAAACCCAAAAATTTACCTGATGGCATGTCGAAGATACATTTTTTCAAATTTAGTTTCATTTAAAATTGATTTAGGGTATGGAAAACTTTTTCCAAATCAATGGAGTGTTCCTCAGTGCTTTTACTTTTGATGATCATGTCATTAATGTAAACTTTTGCATTTTCTCCTATTTGGACATTGAAGATTTTATTCATCAAGTGCTAGTATATGGAACTAGCATTTTTTGGATCGAACGGTATGATATTGTAGCAAAAGGTTCTATCATTTATAATGAAGCTTGTTTTATCCTGATCCTAAAGCCACATTAGGATCTGGTGATACATGGTATAAGCATCAAGCAATGAGTAAATGGCAAGACATACTGTTGCATCTACTAGTTGGTCTATGCTGAAGTCAACACACATTCTGAGCTTTCTCATCTTTTTTTTACCAAGATCACATTTTCCATCCATTTTAGGTATTTTACCTCTTGGATTATCCCTACTTTTAAGAGTTTATCCACTTCTTTTAAAATGAACTTCCTCTGATCAGAAGCATGTTTTCTGAGTTTTTGCTTGACTAGGTGGTGAGTTGGATTGGCATTCAATTTATAAGTGATGATTTTGGGGTCAATGCTAGGGATATCTTCTGGCTTCCATGCAAAGAATGCTTAGTTCATCATTACTACTTGTATAACTGGCTTTTCCATCTCTTTACTCATGCTCATCCTAATTTGAATGCTTTTTTTCTTTTGATAGCTCTCTTATAGCTACCTCTCTAACATGATCCATTCTTAGCCTTTCAGCCTTCTAAAGTTGTTCCAACCCTGGCTCTATGATATAGGCCTCTTTGCTTTATCTAATCATGGAGATATATGCCCTTTTGGATGCTTTTTGATCTCTTTTTATCATGACAGTACCTCACTTCGTACGTATCTTTATAACCATATACCATATGCTGGTAACAGCTCTGGTTTAAAAGAGCAAGGGCTTATCGAATATCGTATTATAGGCAAAGTTTATATCTATTACCATAAATGTTACCTTGCACGTATGAATGATTGCATCCTGGCCTAGTTCAATGAAAAGCTCGACTAATCCTACCACTGGGATAATAGTGTTGCCTAGTTTGATCGGTGAAGTAGCATTCAGCCTCAGTTCTCCGATCAGTATTCCTATTGCTTTATAGGCCTCGAGGGTTAGGAAATTCATTGTGCTTTTATTATCCATATAGATTCTCTTAATGAGGAAAATATTAATCTTCTCACTAATAACCGGGGCATCTTTATTTGAGAACTTCAGATCTCTCACATCCTTGTGGGATATGGAAACTTAAGGGAGTATTTTAGATTGATGGTAAAAGTAGACACCTTTCCCCTTTTTCTTTTTAAAGAGGTTTTCTCTATAGGAAGATCCTCTAGTAATTATATTTCACTCTAGCATATGATATGTGTAGGTTTGCATTTTAGGCTTCCTACACTCATCATCATCATCGAAGCCCCGGTCATCTTTCCTTCAAAGGGGTAGCCTGCAAGGACTTATCCTTCTTGCAGGGCTTACGAATTTTTTCTGACCCTCTTTGTAGGAGCCATTCTATGTCCTCTTTCAATGAGTAACGCTCATCAATCGTGTGATCGATATCTTGGTGAAAATCATAATACTTGCTCCGATCCCTCTTACTTCGTGATCGCTTGAAAAATTTCTTGGGCCAATTTACCTTTTTATACTTCTTCTTGATCTATATCAGGATTTGGGTAGGGTTAAAGTTGAGTCGAGTGAAGTTTCAAGTTGGATGATTGGAGGGTCAATCGAACCTCCCCTATTCAGTTTATTTTTGCTTACCTAAATTCATAGATGTGGATGCTCTATCTGGGCTCTTTATGATCCTTTCGGATACTAGAATCATATTATATGATTATTATGCTAAACTTTCTTCCTTTGTTGGATCGTAGGGCATCATCCAGTTGAATGTGTAGCCTAACTCTTTCCATCAGATCGGAGAAATCCACAGGCGATCTTGTGGTAAGCGATTCAAATAAGGACTGATCATGAATTTTGCCAGCTAGCATATTGGTCACAGCTAGCATATTGGTCCTGATAAAGATTACATAGATCGCTGACCAACTTTGATGTTCGCATCCGCATAATGAATCTTTTCGTAAATAAATATTTTAATTTTTTGAAGGAGGTAATCAATTTTTGAGGCAGCTCATGGAACCAACTTAATGCATCTCTTCCTAGGGTGGCGGGAAAATATCTGTATGCAATCTTTTCGGCATAAATGTAAACTTACACCTTGGTAAGATATTTCGCCATGTGGGTGATCGGATCGATTTTGCCTGTATACCTATCCATTATTACATCCCTCTACCTAGAAGTTAATTTGAAATCTGTTATCTCTCAGCAAAAGGGAAAGGCTGTATTCCCACATGCATTACCTTGGAACATACCCTTTTTAAGGTGTTCTAGGTTTAATTATTTAAGCTTTTGCTTAAACCACCTATCTTCTCTACTCTCTGCCCATGAATCATCCTCATCCTTAGTCCTTTTTTAGCTATTCCTGATGGGAGTAAACATGAATGACAAGTCATCTCCTATGGTTGCAGTAGATGATCGACTTAGGTGGTAGGTGGAATCTCTACTTGAGGACATTGTTCCTTTGCCTTTGTTACCTTTTCCTAGGGTTTGCATACTGGAGCGCATACCCACTCTCCCACCATCTTGTGCTTGTAGCTCATTGATGGAAAGCCCTTTATTATTCTAATTCTTAGCTCTTCATCTATAAAGTCATCCCTATAACTCTGTAAGGAAGTTTAAGGCATCTTACCTTTGCGAATGGTTTGAATAATGCTTTTGGTGAACATGCTGAGAAGCGCACTCATATCCATTACGATAATTAGGGTAATTTTAGCCTATCACAATATTGCATCATTAAAATCAGGCAGAAGAATAGTTCATTTAAGGGATCTATGAGTCCCATCCCATCTCCTAGAGAGCCTAGTTCTTCGTTGACCATTAATAGCTTAGTCATTTTCTTCGGATGTCATGCATTCAGTTGATCTTGATCTTGCTATAACTTTCAACAAAGCACCAAATGATAAAGTTTGATTTGTCAAGAACTTGAAATGAGTTAATGGTTGTACGATCCGATCGACTGATAATTACCTGCAAGAAGCTTTGCCCGATCAAATTAGGTATGAGCACTCTAAAGATTAACTTAGGAATTTAGAGAGATAGACCTAAAGAGAGAGAGAGAGTCTCAAGGATTCAATACCTAGAGCCACTGTACATTAAGCTATTTATAAGAGGTTTGAGAGTGCATTTGAGTGCTTAAAGTATGGCTACTGAGGTGTCAGAGTAAGTGAGCGGCAACGAGATATGGAGCAGGTTGGAGGTATGGACTTTGCAATGTGTTGGTGGATTGATGAGACTAAAGGTCACATAAATCCGATCAAACAGCACGTGGTTACCTTTTGGTATCTGCTTGTCACGCATTAAGCTTCTTTATAAATAGATTTTGGATTTTAGGCTGAGACTTACTTGTACTTAAAGATAATCCAGTATTATCATTTATTAATCTAATTTTTTTTGCCAATCAAGCAAAACTTTATTGATGAATTATTTTTAATTGAAATAAAAATAACAAATTTCCTCAATTAACAAGAACAACAAAATATTATTTTTGTTTATCAAATTCACTTACAAAAATACTTCAAAGTTGAAATGTCAATTCTTTTTTAGAAGGATCCTAGCTCTTCATATAAAAATTTAAAATAACTCGTATCCACTTTAAATTCATAAACAAAATTGAAGCCAATTCAAATATAAATTACTATGTATATAAATATAATACAATTCTTATAGTATTTCAACTTTTAATCAAATTAATTCACAAATTATATAACATATGTAATAATGTGCAAAATAACACATTTATTCAAAAATAAATTAATTAAAATTAAACTATACATTTTTTTACTGGAATTGAAATATCTTTATCATCAATCAAGAGATTCGATAGAAACACAGACATTCAATGTACAAATACTCGCTATATGCATCAATACAAAATTATAAAAACATATTATAAAAATAAAGATCGGAGGTTCTAATCGGTGGCCAACAAAGGAAGATCTGCATCGTATGAGGAAAAATGATTGAAGGTTATGTGTATTGTGCTACCATTTCGCGAAAGGGATACAGTGGAAAGGAAAATAAATTAGGCCAATATTTTGGGGTTTTAAAAATCTTTTAATAACCAAAAACACACAGATTTTACTAAAGACTATTATATGCCATCCACATAAAATAAAAATTCTCCATTAAATAGACCAACTTGATATTCTAGCAACTTCAGTTAATCAACCACATACAAAATTAGAAAACAACATTTAAAAGAAGTTGTATTACCTTTACTTATATTCTGGCAACCAGAGCATTATATTCTCTTTAAAGAAGCAATTTTTAAAGTGAGTCTATGGTTTTAATCAGAAAGCATGCAAAGAAAATGGTTTAAAATCAAAAAATTGATCACAACAGTTATAATGTATAAACAGTAGACCAACAAATCATTTACTCTAACATGTTTTTATTCTTCCTGAGACCAAAAAAATAAACCTTTCTAACCACATTATTAGTTTTTAAAGAACTAAGCTTTGCTACACATTTGTTGTAATGGATTAAGAAAGAAGTTGTTCAATAAATATGCATATCACAATATTAAATTGAATTCAATTAAATAAATTAACAATGAAATTTCATTCTTTTACAAGAATAAGACCAAAACATTTGAAACTGTTAAAACCAGTCCACTCCAAATATCGAAGCCGATCATTCTAGATGTAGAGTTTAGAAGGGAAACTCCAGAAGCATGGCAGTTATATATGATAACCGGGCTATATCTCAAATCTAGGCCCAAGGCCTGATTTTTTAACTATCTGGATTATCCAGGATCTGAAGGGTGTTTTCTAACGGCATCATTTTGGTGAGTCTTACCTGAGCACGAATCACATAGTTATCCAAATAGGATTGGACTCTTATTCTGGAAGCTTGTCCTAGCTTTCTCTCTAGAAAGGACTTCCTCTTGAATAGGACTCTAATGTCCACGAGGAATCCTAGTTGGACAAGGAGATATATCTTTATAAATAGCTAGATTGTTAGGTATTTAGGGTCTCTTACCCATTTCTTACTCGCAAAAATACTCTAATCTGTAACTGACTTCACTATCAGAAAGTCCCCTTGTCGAACCCCAATTGGGATTTCTTTGGTTTTAGGTACTTTTGGAAAACTTAGCAGCTTTAGTTAGATTCGATGTCAGTCTGGTAATTTTCGAACTTTTATCATTTGGTGTGGTAAGCGTAGGACCTATCCCTATAAAAGCCAAAAATTTCAAAGATGAAGCCATCTAAACCAAAAATGGCTGAAACACACCACCACCTCTACATATACCCATTTCTCCATCCCTCAAGCCCATTTCCTAGGGTGCCTTTACCAATCTCTCTTTTGCTGGCTTACCTACCATAACACCTACAATCCCTATACTCGGCCTTACTTCCCAGCTTACCTAAACCCTTCTGGCTATGCTATCACACCTGGCGACACAGGTGCCACCCCAGAAGACATCCCAAATCACTATAGCAAAAACCCCTATGAATTCTGAAAACTCAAACTTTACATTCCAACCGAATTATGTAATGCCCACATTTACTTTAATGAGGGATAAGCTTGATAGAATTATCGAAGAAAGAATGCAACAATAGTAGAGTCGCAGTACGGTGTAGTATTAGGGCAATTTTTGCTCCCCTCTAGCTAAATCCATACTCTTCACCCCTTTTTTGAACATAAAATTATCCAATCTATTGAGGTATAATGGAACCATGGATCTTTGAGCACATATAAACCAGTTCTGCCACATTATGATAATTCACACCATGAAAGATGTTGCCCTCTATAAATTTTTCCCATAGACCTTAACAGAGTTTACCAAGATTTGGTTTAGAAACCTACTAGAAAATTCAATAAATAACTTCCAGCAATTCACTGACATGTTTGTAGTAAAGTTTGTGGTAGCCATTTGATCAACAAAAGTCTCTACTAACCTGTATTAGGTCATCCAGAAGAGAGGGAAACTTTTATGGAATTATGTGGATAGATTTAATATGGTAGCCATGGACATTCAAAACTTGAATTTAGAAGTCATTGTCAATGTGCTTGGTCAAAACACAAGGTGTCAGGACTTCGCGATTTGTTGAGAAAGAAACCTCCTATCAATTTTACCGAACTAATGAATAGAGCTCATAAATACATTTGAATAAATAAAGCTAGGCGACTGAGGTACATCAAGCACACAAAAAAGGATAATAAACACTCTCAAAAGGTAGGTCGAGAGAGAGAGAGAAAGAGAAAGAGAAAGCTTAAGAAAACTTTCGAGCTATGAGGGGATTGAACAGGACATATGTAGTTTTGAAGCAGTACTCAGGTAGCTAGAGTGAAGAATAGCTCACCAAGTTGAACAACTCCCCTATGCAAATTCTATCCTGGATGAAGAAGAATGATCGAGTACATTGGTCGAAGCCCGTGAGGGAAGACTCGAATAAGGACCAAAGTTTGCATTATGCCTTCCATATGGAAAAAGGGCTTAAGACCAATGATTACAGACATCTTAAAAGAGAAATAGAATATAAGATCAAGAAGGGTAAGCTAAAGCGATTTGTCAAAATGAGCAAAAAAAAAGATAAATGATCCCCATCCGGTTAGTCAGATAAGGGAGAAGGAAGCAACAGTAAGAAGGCTCCAGTAGGGGTAACCCATGTGATCGTAGGGGGAAAAGCATTATGACATTTTCGAAGATACCAAAAAATGTAAGGAGAAAGAGTCTTTCTCGCTCGAAACCAGCTCATCCATCCCAACAAACATCATTCAATTCTTATTTAAAGATAGAAAACATGTTCGACAATCCCATAATGATGCGCTAGTAGTGGAGGCAATAATCAAAGATATCCTGGTATAATCGATCCTAGTACACATAGGTAATGCGGTCAACCTCATTACTATATAGGCGTATAAGGCTCTTGGGATGTCGAGCCTAATGGAGGAAGTAGCAGTCCCGGTGATCGATATTTCTGGATAGCCCATCAAGGTGGAAGGCTCAATTAACTTGAACCTGCAACTGGAAGATGACTCAATAGTTAGGTCATGTATAACATCCTTTATAGTTGTAAACATGCCATTATTGTATAATGTAATCTTTGGCCGACCTCTGTTGGTCGTAGTAGATGCTTACATTTCTATGCAAAAGATGATCATGAAAATCCCTACACTGGAGGAAATAGCTGTACTTTGGGAAAATCGAACAGTAGCTCGAGAAACATATGTTACTATGTTAAAGGAAGTAAATCAGGCACTCCCAATAGACACATTGGATATTCCAAATAACGTGACTTGAAAGGCGTAGATGGTGCACTCATTGCAGAAGATCTAGTTATCACCAGAAAAGGTGGTGAAAATAGCCTCAGGAAAACCCAGATTGAAAATGAAAGCTCTTTTGGCAGTCCTAAAATCCTATGCGAATGTATTTTTTTGGTAACCATTGAATATAACTGGCATCTCATCGGACATCATATCCCATTCGCTGAGCATACAACCAAACTGTAAACTAGTCAAACAAAAGAAGTGCACTTATTTGCTCGAATGGTAGTTAGCAATAAATGAAGAAATAGATACCTTGATAAAAATAGGTTCATTAGAGAAGTGTTTTATCCGAATTGGTTATCCAATGTGGTACTTATAAAAAAATCCAATGAAAAATGGAGAATGTACGTAGATTTCATAGACATGAACAAAACATGCCCGAATGATAGCAACCTGCTCCCGAACATAGACATGTTGGTGGATTCATTGGTTGGATTTGAAGAATTTTCTTTCTTAGATGCTTCATTAGGTTACCACTAGATCTCCATGAATCCGGAGGATGAAGAGAAAATAACATTTATCACTTGTAGGGCGAGCTATTATTATAGGGTGATACCCTTTGGCCTTAAGAATGCAGATGCAACTTATCAGAGGCTGGTGAATAAGTTATTCATGGAGTAGATAGGTTGGAACATAGAGGTATATGTCAATGATATAACCATTAAGAGCAAAACTTCGAAAGATTTGCCAAAAGAGCTTCAAGAAATATTTTCAACTCTAAGGAAGTTCAACCTTAAGTTTAATCCAGAAAAGTGTGCATTCGGAGTTTGATCAGGAAAGTTCCTAAGTTTTGTCATTTTAAAGAAGGGAATAGAGGCCAAACTAATAAAGACTGAGGCCATACTAAACATGAAACCACTGAAATCCATCAAGGAAGTATAGATACTAAATGGGAAAATTACAGCTTTGAGAATATTCATCTCTTATTCGACAAAACGGAGTCTTCTATTTTACAAGGTCTTGAAGAATTTGAAAAACTTCGAGTGGAGTTCAGAGTGTCAGTTTGCTTTTAAAGCCCTTAAACAGTTCCTAAGTTCTCCTTCACTACCTAGTTAACCATAATCCAATGAAAAACTATTCATTTACCTGGCAGTCTCTAAAGGAGCCATAAGCTTGATCCTGATTAGGGAAGAGGGAACTCGGTAATTTCCCATCTACTACATAAGCAAAGTCTTTTAGGGCACCGAGCTAAGATACCTGATTCTTGAACAATTGGCTCTAGCCTTAATCACTTTGGTAATAAATTTGTACCTTTATTTCCAAGCTCATACGATAATTGTTCAAACTAATACTTCTTTTAAGAAAGTGATGCAAAAATTAGAAGCATCGGGGAGGATAACAGAATGGGCAGCTCATTTAAAGGAGTTTGAGGTCTAATACGAGCCTCGTTTGGCCATAAAAGCATAAGTGTTAGCTGACTTTGTAACTGAGTTGCACGCCCCTCCCATTGAGCTGAGAAAGATGACCTAGAAGATAAATGTCGATGAGGCAGTATCATCAAAAGGAGCTGGAGTGGGAGTTGTACTATCTATCTTGAGAAAAATCTCCATATGAGGAATGGCCATAATATCTTTTCTAGCATCCAATAATGTGGCGAAGTATGAGGCACTTTATTTTGGGCTACAACTCACCTTTGAGGTAAAACCGAACTCATTACTTATTCATCATAACACTCAATTGGTTGTCAGCCAGTTACTAGGGAATTTTAAGGCCAAAGAGCAGGTAATGATAAAATATCGAGACCTGATATCGATCCTGCTAGCCCAATTAGAAAAAGATGGGAGCTTATGGATAATTAAACAAATGCCTCAAGAAAAAAATAAAAGAGCTGACTCATTGGCCAAGCAAGCATCCCTAAAAAGCATAATACAATCAGAAGATATGATCTAGATGGTTATCACTTATACATTATACGAAACTTACTTGGTCTAGGTGAACGAGCATATGGATGGATAACGACTCTCGATCTATTAGTTCCTTGATACAGGTATCTTTCTGAAGGATAAGTCTAAAGCTAGAAGGATAGTTTGACAGTCCAATCTATATTCTATTATGGATAAAAAACTGTACAAAGGTCTTATTCACACACTTGATCGTTATGTCTAAGCACGAAGGAAGGTGAATATATCTTTAGAGAAATCCACGAGGGTATTTATGGAGCATATGAAGAGGCTCAGGTAGTAGCTTTAAAGGCATTGTTGCAAAGGTATTATTAGGCAAGTATGGAGATTGGTACTAAGATGTTAGTGAAGAAGTGTGACAAATGCCAATGGTTCGGCAAGATATCTCACCAAGATTCGGTCTGGCAAACATTGATGCATAGTCTATAGCCTTTTGCACAATAAGGGATAGACATATTGGGGCCTTTCTTATTGGTTGTCGAGCCAAAAAAATTTTAGTAGTAGCAATATACCACTTCATCAAATTGGTCGAAGCCAAGCCCTTGGCAACCAGTACCCCAGCAAATATAATCAAGTTTTCTTATAAGTTGATTATCACCAGGTTCGATATACGAAACACTTTCATTATTGATAATGGTAAATAGTTTGATTGTCAATCTTTCAGGTTTTTTTGTGAAGAACTATAGATTTAACTTAGATTTATCAGTTTACCATCCCTAATCAAATGGCATAACTGAAATCACCAATAGAACAATCCTGACGGGATTTAACAAAAGATTTAACGAAGTAAAAGGCCCTTGGGTGGATGAACTGAATAATGTATTATGGGTGTACCGTACATCACCTTAGTTGACAATGGGAGCCATTCTTTTTTCTTTGACTTATGGCATGGAAGCAGTCATTCCCTACGAGATAGGAATGATGAACCTAATGATTAAGCTATACCAAAAGAAAATAAATAAGGAGTTATTGCTTTATCACTTGGATACACTTGAAGAGAAAAAGAGAGCATGCCCAGATTTGAGCAGCAACATACAAACATCGTATGGCGGTATATCATGATCATAAGTTAAAGCCTTAAACACTGTATATAGGCAAACTGGTTCTCAAAAAGGCTATTGAAGCTTACACTACAGTGGACATTAGTAAATTGAGCCCTAATTGGGTAGGTTCATTCAAAATACATGAAGTAGTGAATTTTGGAGCCTATCACTTTAAGGATATGTCAGGAAAAATATTACCGCACTCTTGGAACATCTCCAACTAAAGAAATATTACCAGTATTTTGACTCAAATTGGCAGTTTTGTCATGAGTTTACCTGTAGCTCAAATTAGCAATTAGCCATAAGCCTTTTTTTATTTTAGTTCAAATCGACATATCGCCACGAGCATTATCATTGTAAGCTTAAATCGACAGTTTACCATGAGTCCTTTTTTATTTTAGCTTAACTCGACAACTTTGCCATGAGGACATTGTAATTTTAAGCTCAACTCAGCAATTTCACCTCGAGCATAAGTTTTTAATTCAGTTCGATAATTTTTCCATGAACATAATTTTTTGTAAAAGCTCAGCTCGGTAGCTTAAGCCACAAGCATAACATTTCTAGTTTAGTTCGAACGATTTTCCACGAATATTATCTTCTGTAAAAGCTTAGCTCGGCAACTTAATCCATGAGCACATTTATTAATAATATAAAAAGCTTAGCCTGGTAGCTTAAGTCGGAGTAATTTTCATTGCTTAGCACATTTGTAGATTCGCCAATCTTCACAATCCTTTTCTTAGTCATCTTTGATTAACTATAGCTGAACTACCTTGGATTACTGTCTAAATTATCAGTTAAACATAGCCAATCCTATTTCAATTAACTTAGATTGAAAGAAATTTGGATAGTCATTAGCTTTAACTATTATTAGCATGGATCGTCAGTTATCTATTCGAGCATAAAATCAAGGTAACATCATAAAATCAAGATAAAAAACCATTGAAAAAGATTTCATTAAAGTTAGTCAGTACAAGGAACTGAAGTACTCATGGGCTATAAAAGCCTACATTAGGAGAAAAAATGGAAAATCCTAACTACTTTTCTTCAGGATCGACATCATCCATCTAAAAAAGTCTTCCTGGGGAAATTTACCCTTCATAACTTGGATAATTGCATCACCATATGCAACAACTTTTTCTGCGGTAAGGTTTTTATTTTCTCTTCTAGATCAGACATTTTCTTATTTGGATTGGCACAATCACTTTCTAATTTGGCCTTCTTAGCCTGGCACTTCTCTAGTTAGCTTTGAAGGCTTGGAACTCTTCTTTCGCTTTCACAGCGGAGTTCTCTGCTTAAGCTAGCTTCCGAGCAGACTCCTTGGCTACCTTTCGACTAACCTCTTCCACCTTCTTAACCTTGGCCTTGATGGTAGCAACATGATCCTTCCAGCCATTAGCCATTTGTTCAGTCTCTTTTTATTTCCCATCAAGCTCAATAGTGCCTTCTTTTCTTCTCTCAGCATGCCAAAAAGCCTGTTTATTTTTTCGATCACCACATTGGAAAATACCGTACTATATATATATATATATATATATATATATATATAAAGAGAGAGAGAGAGAGAAAGAGAGAGAAAAAGAGAGAAAGAAGAAAATAGGATGGATTCTTAATGTACAGTAGTAATACCTTAACTTGATGCCTCCATATAACGGTAAAAAAATAGTCCACTTGTAGATTAATAGATTAGAGGAGCTATAAGTGAAAGGGTTCTATAGCCACGTGCCTCAAACATTTTCTATTACTTTGCTCACTTTTTTTGCTCCATTTAGGGGAAGGTGATGGCCTCTACTCCAAAGTTCTAGAAGATGAAGGCTTAAAAAGTAGGATAGAAGGGTCGCACATATTGGCTGATGGTCTAACAAGTGAAGTGGGATAAGCATCTGAGATCGTAATTGCATTAGAGGGACTATTGTGCGATAAGCCAATAGCAAAAGTGTCTTAAGTTGGGCCTCTAGAGAGGGCTGTAGGACCTGTCACCATACTTGCTATCGAAGTCGATACAACATCAGCGGTGGAGGTAGACACATGCTTCTCATCTGAGCAGGTACCACACTTATTGGTTGAGAACTCTCTCCAATTTTGGTTTTCTTAGCCTTGACCTTTTCACCAAAAGATTGCTTGTATACTTTCTTCATAGCTGCAAAACAATAACATAATGAGAAAATTTTGACTTTTTACTTAACAAGAATGATCAAATGTACCTCGTATATTACTGGGGGGCTCAATTGAGGACTTAGGATCCAGAAATTTATAGATATCGATTTTCTTCGAAGCAAGTTCTCTCCACTAATCTAAAGTTTTTTCCTCATCTTGAGTTAACACCAAGCATTGGTCATTCTTATTAATGAAGCACCTCAAGAAGTCTGAACAAGGAACTTTTGCTTGCCCTCTACAATAAAGAATTTGTTTTTCCAATTTTTGAGAGAGTCCTGCTTCCCTAAGAAGACACTGTACCCTACCGAAGTTTGAATGTAGCAATGGTCTTCTGTCATGTTCTTAAAATCAACTTGAATTAGTGAATGGTGAGATTGATTATATTCTCTAATGTCCAAATTTGTAAGGCTATTAGGGTTAGCTAGGCATTTGGTTGTAATTAACGTATAGTAAGGTCACAATACCTAAAGAAAAAGACCTCAAAATGAGTTAAGGGAAGGTTGACCCCAACACGGGTGTCAACTTCATAAAGCACAAGTTTTTTATTATCGTTAAAATTATAGTTGGCGATAATATGGGAACTCGGACCTAGAAGATTGTATTGGGAAAGAATCCCTAACCTAACTCTCAAGTTAGAAAGCTCGATAACTTTTATGGTTGAAATGATTTCAAGAACTCGGGGATTGGACTTTGGTGTTCTCCTAGGTTTTGGATAGCTAGTATCAGGAGTTTCGATGTTTGGAGTATTTACAGGGGTGACCTTTGGTTTACATTTGTATTTTACGGAGCCGTTTGGAAAATTGGGAGTTTTATGGGGACACTTTCAGTAAATGAGCTAAGAGCAGATGTGCTCGGCATGCTATCATCCAACAGATCGTTTAAAATCATAATATCACTAGACTCCTCAGATCCACTCATTCTGAAAGATAAATAGTAGAAAGGGAAATGAAAAAATAAAGGAAAGGATCTAAAGCACTGACCTGCAATGGCGACTGGAGGGATTCAAAGGAGAGACGAAAAAGGATAATGTAGGAAAGAAAGGGAGAAATGAAGAATTGAAGTAGGGAAATGACAAAGCGCAAAAGTGGAAGTGGATAAGTGTTGAAGGTATATATAGGTCGATTGAGCCGTAGGATGAAAAATGGACATAGGGCTTAGATGTCCTTTATATGCGTGAAAATAATTACATTCGTAGCTGTTACACATGACTCGAGGAGATGCCACTAGGGTCATTATTGTTGCCACAAAAATCAAAGGGATGGGTTTGGTAATCATTATAGATAGCCTAGAAGGATGCCTCATTTCGTTCAATTCAGAGACTTCATCGCACTATGTAAAGTGCTCGATTGCCTTTTTTTGATATAAATGTCTCACACTTAGGAGGGGGGTGGGGGGGAGGGACTTATGATAACCCAGCTATATCTCGTATTCAGGCCCAAAGCTCAATTACCTAACTATTTGGATTATCCAAGATCCAGAGGGTGTTTTCTAACGGCATCGTTTTGGTGAGTCCTATCCAAGCACGGATCATATAGTCATCCAAACAGGATTAGACTCTTATTCTGAAAGCTTGGCCTAGCTTCATCCAGGAAGAACTTCCTTCTGAAGAGGACTCTAATATTCAAAAGGAATCATAGCTAAACAAGGAGACGTATCTTTATAAATAGTCAGATTGTTAGGTATTTGGGATCTTTTAGCCATTTCTTACTCGCAAGTATACTTTTATCTGTGACTGACTTGACTGTCAAAGAGTCCCCTCTTTGGACCCCGTTGGGATTTCTTTGGGTTTATGTACTTTTGGAGAACTTGGTGGCTCTAGTTGGATCTAATATTAGTCAGGTAATTTTTGAACTGTTATCAATATACAAAGGAATAGTTTAGAAGCTATATAAATAGAGACTAACTAAAATGAAAGAGTAGTGCTAGACGTTGGCAAAGAGAGATGGTGGTGGTGCAACTGTCTTTTTCTCTCGTGAAGACGTGAATACTGGAATATGCACTAATCCCTTGAATTGGGTTTTTTATTTTTTTAATTTTTTTTAAATAAAACGACAACATTTTGATGTTTAAGGACAAAAGGCCAGATTCTATCTGGTTCAGCGGTTCGTCGATTTTTTCTAATTCTAGTCAGTTCAATTCGATTTTTGACTCATTCAATTTTTATTAGTGATTCCAACTGGACCAGCTTCCGGTGCAATGGGATGGTCTGATCCTGTTTTAATAACGGGGTTAATATAGGTGTTGTTAGCATCATTGTCGTTGCAGTTGGCTTAGTGTGTTTCTTTTTTTTTTTGTATTTTTTTCTCGCTCAAAAAATTCAAGTGTTATTCATATATATGAAAATAGTTTTCTTTAAGTAATTCAAAAGTTTATATGTAACTTTTTTTTTTAAAGGCAAGTTTTATTCATTTATATATCTATAAAGGCAGCCCAACTTACGAGCAGAAAATTGAGGGATTGAAGAAAATCTTAATTTTTGCTATTCTTATTTCATGTTTTTTAACTTCCTAAACATGAAATTATATTAATTAGCGGTGACTATTAACGTGAGCTTATGGTAGCAAATAATATATATTCAAAAAATTATTTCAGTTTAAAAAAATGACAAATGATTTCAAATTTTTAAGTTTTTATTTTATAATTATATCATATAGTTGTACAGAAAGGTTGAAAATCAAATTTTAATCAATTGAAAAAAATATTTAAAATTTTAACACTATAGATGTTTTCCAATTTTTAACTTATTTTATTTATTGTGAATTTTGACCATATTCACAAATTCAATCCAATTCAACCCATCATAATATGGGATTAATTTCACCCACGATCACTGGACTTATGACTTATCATCCGAAATTAACTGATTTATTTTATGTGATTTAAAAATCACTGAACTTATTACATTTTTGCATAAAAAATATTTTAATCAATTTCCGACAATAATCATTTCCAGAATGATGACATGACCTGCCACATCATATTCCTGACATATATGGAGCTGGACTTATTGACACACGTCAACCTGCCCCACAAAATTGAAATAAACGAATAAATATCAAGTTAAATCACAGATGAAGCACCTACCTGATCCACTTCATTGGAGTGGGATCAAGATAAATATTGATAACACTTGTCACATGCCATGACATCTTGGCCAAATGTGGAACCCCCAGAGATATATACCCATATCCGTCCTTTTAGATATCTGATGTGGGATATGGGAAAACAATGGCCTCTATAGTTTTAAAATAAGGGAAAATATTAATTCAAGGGAGGAATATAACCTCCTTTTAGGGTGGTGAAACTGATATTAATATATAAAACATTATTTTTATATATTCATTTGCCCATTTAAAATAATAATACATCTATAATGTTTTTCAAATCCTGCGTAACATGGGCATTAGGATAGTTGGAAAAGAAATTAAAAAAAAAGTCCCATTCGCATAATGAATATTTGTATAACTATTTATTTTTTATACGGCAATATATGGCATTAATTTGATCTATTAACAATCTAATTATTATAATAAAATTGCAAAAAAAAAATCTAATAATTATAATAAAATTGCTAATCATAATGCAAGAATAACACACTAAATAGAATTCAAAATTCTAATCTTTCATCAATAAAGACAGTTTAAGCAAACATGAACTATGATTATTCATACTATGCAGCCTTCTGCTTCCTTGAAGTCACTGTCAAGACCTATGCAATGGATTATAACACTTAAAAGTCTAAAATATAGCATCTAAAACTGAAAAATCAGAGTAAGAAATAACCTCTTGAATGCGAGTGGAATTGAGCTGGGGATCTTCGATAAGATCAGTAAACATATCAAAAGCTTTGCTCTGTTGCTACATATCTTTGGAATCAATAACTCTCTCTGTTCCTCCTTCATCTGTACCCTCCATTTGTCTCGTTGTTCTTACTGGAATTAAATATAAGATGTAAAAATTAAATAATTTTGAAAACAGAAATTGAATTAGAACTTCAAAAATTTTCAGATTGGAGAAATAGATCGGTAAAAATTAAACATCAACAAGCAAAAAAATTAACAAACAAAATGGAAAATATAAATTTCACATAATTATTCAAGCTCAAACATTCATCAAAACTACCTTAAACACCCATGATGCCCCATAATTTCAGAATATATTGCAAAAAACCCACACAAAGATCCAACAGAAAAGCAAATCCTCAAATATCTTAGAGTTGATAACAATAACATAAAAGCAGAAGCAAAAATCAGAAAATTAAAATAAAAGAAAGATCTGGGCTAGCAATCATACACCCATTCCAAGTGCAGAAGGCTCCACCTCGTTGTACTGCTGCATATACCTTTGCGAACATAAAAAAATCGATACCACAAAAATTAAACAACACAGGACCTACCCAACAATTAAACCCAGCAAGATAGCAATTAAACTTCATAATTAGTAAGAAAAAATGGGATAAATCCTAAAAAAAAATTACCTTGGTGTTGGAGACTTGAATACGATTCTTCTTATGTAAATCTCAAGCTATGTTAATACTGTTAACTCCCTCTGTATGATATTTAGAGAATGGAGGCAAATAGGCTATGCAAGATCTAGGATAAATTTTTGAAATTACTAAAATGCCTCTACAAAATTTCATTATTTTATCCTTGTATTCAAGGATAATTTTGTAAATAAATATAGCTAAAATTTTTAATAACTTAAAATTTGCTCAAAATTTTAACAAAATAAAAATAAATTATAAATTTTTCATAATCATTTTAAATGAAATAATAAATTTTATATTATTATTATATAAATATTTATATTTATTATTTTTCATAATACATCATTAATATTCAATAATTATAACAATTACTTTATTATTATTATTATTAAAAATGTAATTATTTTAAATAAATAAGTTTATATTTGGGGATAATTGATAAACAAATCAATATAATTCCTATTAATTTAATATTTGATTTAAATTTTATAAAATAAAAATAAATTACAAATTTTATTATTATTATTATTATTTTAAATGAAATAATAAATTTTATGTTATTATTTTATAAATATTTATTTTTATTAATCTTGAACATGCAAATATATAATAATCATAACAATTAGTTTATTATTATGATTAAAAATGTAAAAATTCTGAATAAATTATTATCAGCTTATAAAATAATTTATAATTTTCTTTTACAAAATAAAATATTCATTTCATATGGTCAATATTAAAAATACTTAAAACTGTACATAAATCATGTCAGTGAAATAAAAAAAATTATTTTATAATTTATTTGCGACGGATTAGCAACTAAACACGTCGCTAATGGCTCCAATTTAACATATCACTATTAGCGACGGAGACAGACCAATTCCGTCGCTAATCGTCGCAAAAAAGGTGCTATATTTTCCATCCACAATTAGCGACCAAAACGTTCGTCGCTAAATTTTCTGGAAGCTATTTCATGAATAAAAATTATAAAATTTAGCGACGGTAATATTTGTCGCTAATACCGTCGCAAAAATGGCGCCTACATTCCCGCCAATATTTAGCGACTGTTTACTCTTTCCGTCGCTATTTCGTCGCAAAAATAGAAAATATCCTCCCCACGACAGATTATAAAATAGTCGCGAATCCGTCGCAAAATTTGTGACGAAAATAATGCCGACGCTAAGTTTAGTCTCTAATTGGCAGATTTTTTTGTAGTATATGTAAAGTGTGTATTTTTCAAAACTTATTGAATTAGGTGAAAGTGAAGGTATTTTGCTACTGTTTTGTGTATTATGACAAGATACTTTCAATTTATGTTACTCGTTGCTAAACTGTATCTAGATATGTCTAATTGCATTGTATGATCTCATTTTATATCGGAAATGAGTTGAAGAACGGACATATGGTAATGTATGATAGTACAAATCTTAACCGAATAACTATAACTGCTCCAATTGAATGCCCAAATGCCTTTTGTTTTGCTTAAATAATTAATTTAGAATGAGCAATTTATTCATAATAGAATAGGTTTGTGAATATGAAAAAGCCATGTGTATATTAGAGCATTTTTGTTGATTTTTGATATCTATATATGATTTCTATGAATTTTGATACTAATTTTGGGTTTCATTTATTTTCTTAGGTTTCATTTTCAAGTTAGAAATCTATTAAGTAAATGGGTTTTGTTAAAACTGTAGAGGATGATTCTAAAGTGGTGAAAATCGAATCTGATGTGTTTTTTTGTAGTAATGATCGAAGGAATGAATTGGGTATTGAACATAAATGAAAAATCAAGATTATTTATTTATTTATTTTTTGTTATTTTTGATGTTAAATCCAGTATTGGATACTAATTAACCGATCCTTTGCCCATTTGTTACAATTTCTCTTTTCCCATCTTACATCTCTTGCTCTTCCATCATATTGGATTTATTATTCTATTATTATTATTCGAATAATCGGTTTAATTTCAATTTCAATTTTATTTTTATATAATAAAAGTTTTAACTTAAGTTGTGTAAAATTGTTTATGAAATTTTATTGTAGCAATATATAAGTAACTTAAGTCATTAACTGATACAACAGGAAAAAACATGCTAAGTGGAAAAGTGCCTAACCTCAAAGCAACATTGAATCCTGCACGGGGTCTATTTATTTTTCTCCTCTTATATATATATATATATATATATATATATATATATATATATATATATATATATATATATATATATATATATATATATATATATATATATATATATATATATATATATATATATATATATATATATATATATATATATATTTGAGCTGTCAAAAAATTTTATAACATCTCCTGCGACATTCTATAACTATCCGTAGCAAATAAATGGATTGGGTAATTTGGGTCTAATTGAATTATAAACATGCAAAAATTATGCGGATGGGTTAGGTCTTTTTGGGTCAATTATACAATCGATCATCGTTAACAAGTTTTATAATATTTTTTTTTTTGAAAATTTTTAATTAAAAATATATAATATGCATGTACAACATTATATAATTATATAAGTTTTATATTTAAATTATAAAAAAAAAGTTATAAAGTCAAAAATAATATAAAAAATATCACGGTAAACATGTCGGATTATAAAAATAACGCAACAGGTCGAATTGAGTCTGATCACTTTATAAATTAAATAGATCATACCATAAATAGGTAGCTGTCAAATCCAATTGCATTTAATTCACATTTTTATAAATAAATTGAATTTAATTTACGTGTGCATTTAAAATTGACGTCCTCTAGATATAACTATAAACTGATTATCATAATAACGTAATAGAAATTAAGTAGACTTTAAACAATAGTCAAATCTCTTGTTAAAAAGAAAATAATGATAATAATGGACGAAATTGTTTAGTAAAATTAAAATATCAAATTATAGTAATAAAAAAAATTGTTAAATTTAGTTAGAAGCAATGTTGGGCTCATTTAACTTATATTCAAGCCCAAAGAAATTAGGCCTTAAGAGAAGAAAACGAGCCCAAAGACTATGTAGAGCATAGTGAAAAACGTTACGAGCCCAAATCTTAAACTCCCATTTGTATTCTGACATTAGCCCATAAAAGTTTACTATTGACAATTTAAAAGAAAAATGTATAAATAAAAAAAAAAACTGATATTTATTGTAAATAAATAAAAAAATCAAGATAAAAAAAATATAGAGTAAAATATGAGATACAAATACATGAATCAATAAATAAAATTTGAATAAAAGTAGAAAAGTTAACCGACTCAGAGGGTATTTGGATTGACCTTTTGACAGAATTGTTAGCTATTTTAATTCAATATATTGATTTTAAGTGTTTGGTTGGGAATAAAATATGATTGCTAATGCTGTTTGGAGCTCCAACAGCATCAGCTATACCATTAGATTCAGGTAAATAAATTGCAATTATCTCATGTACTATTCTTTCCCTTTCACAAATTTTATTAAGCGGAATATATTCACAACATTTTTAATTTTTATGTTTAATTGATTTGTTCCTTCCGTTTTATATTTAAGAAACATGTCAAAAACTTCATTTTTATTTCTAAATAAAAATATTTTAGTATATTTAGAAAAGTTGTCAATAAAAGTCATATAACACTATTTTACTATCTCTTTTCATGCATTATTTTAAGTCTCCAAGGTCATAATGAATTAAATTAAGCTTGACAATTTTGATTCTCTAGATATTGATGCATAGAGTGTTTTTTTTTTTTAGATTCAGCACATATCTTAAAATTTTGTATATTTTTATTATTGATAATATAAATTAAGTCTAGATTTTTCATTTTCTGAATATAAAAAATACTCACATGTCCTAACATGCCATAAACCAACAAAATCAATGAAATAAGTAGAAAAACTAATATTCTCATTAATTATTTAAGAAATATTGAGTAGAAATAAACCTTGGCAACAAAACTATAATTTTTGTTCAATATGACCTTATCACATTCAAAGACAACTTTCACCCTAACTTTTCACTTTATTGCCACAGAAATCAAATTGTTTCGAATGTTGTCTTGTTATATGAGAGTTTAAGAAAAACTTTGCATTTTTCGAAAACTTTTGCAGTTCGTGAATCACCAATATAGACTATTTCTTCTCTTTTTTCTTCTCTTTTTTCAATTTGAATATAAGACTATATATATATATATATATATATACAAAGGTGTCAATGGCACCAAATTTTATCATCCATCCATCCATTCACATTAGCCATAATATTCACTTTATAAATTTACATTATGTTTAACAGGATTGTCATTTCTCCTTCCTATTTTTTCTTTTTTTGCATTGAGATGCATAGTGGCCTCATTTTCACCCAGAAAATAATTATCTTTACCTTAAAATTAATATTATTAGATTTGGACTTGTAAAATATGATTTCAAAAGATATCAAGTAAAACATTAGAAAGCATGTTAATAGTTTTATGCCTACATAATTTATTTGCATGATCACATAACTTCAATTGTTTAGTGGGAGACTCCATTAGATTAAAATCTTTAAGAGTGGAAACCACTCCATGAATATCCAAAATTGAGAAAACATGCTCTTGTCATATTTTGAGTATTTCTCCATATACATCATAGGAATTGTTGTGGAGATGTTGGAAAAGCCATTAGCATCAACAACTTCAATCAGTGGCACCAAAGTCCATCCTCTACCCATTCGCATTAGTCATAATATTCACTTGATACATTTACATTATATTTAACAGAATTGTCATTTCTCCCTTTTCTTTTTTTTTTTTTTCATTGAGATGCATAGTGGCCTAATTTTTCACCCATAAAATAATTATCTATTACCTTAAAATTAAATTTAAAATTAAAATTATTAGATTTGGACTTGTAAAATATGATTCCAAAAGATATCAAGTAAAACATTAGAAAGCATGTTAATAGTTTTATACCTACATAACTTATTTGCATGATGACATAACTTCAATTGTTTAGTGGGGGACTCCATTAGATTAAATTCTTTAAAAGTAGAAACCACTAATTGAATATCCGAAATTGAGAAAACCCGCTATTGCTGTATTTTAAGTATTTTTTCATATACATCATAGCAAGTGTCAGAGGCGTAGCTACCCTTTAATGAGTGGGGTCAATTTAAAACTTTTTTTAAAACATCCTTAATAAATTTATTTTTTTTTCAAAATTGACCCCAATAAATTATTAAATGACCCAATTAACAATTGATTCCATTAAAAAAATGATTCCATTAATATATTTAAATATTTTCATTAAAAATTAAATTTATTAAAATATTTTAAAATTATTATTTGTATTTTGCAACAATAATAATAGAAATGAATGGGACAATTGGTCAAAGTTTACAGTTATATATATATATATATATATATATATATATATATATATATATATATATATATATATATATATATATATATATATATATAGGAACACGTAAGACACTTATGACTTAATATAAATATAAAAATAAAAATAAATAAATACATGTGGGAAAAAAGCAAAAGACAACAAACAAAAAAGCAAATTTACTCTTCTTTGAAAGAGTCCAGATGAAAACGCTGAATGCCATTGAAGTGCGGTGGAGGTCCACTTAAAGATTTAAAGGGGACAACAAAATTTAGTTGCTGAGTTTTTCTCAAATGAAGAAACGGACACCAAGATCTGGTCGGAGACACCCAAGCGATGCCAAAGTTGAAGTCGCAGCAAGAGAAAACAGATATCAGATGAAGAAATGGACAACAAGATCTGGTCGGAGACACTAAGGCGATGTCGAAGTTAAAGTCGGAGCAAGAGAGAAACAGATACCAAATGAAAAAAGGACACCAAGCTCTGATACCATATTAGCAGAAATAGTTTATAAACTCAATATGTTTCTTCTGTATTATTTACAGGGATACAATCCATATTTATACAAGAGAATATGAACTAAATATGGTAAGAATCATAAATGCTGGAATTATGCTAAACAAATCTCCTAGAATCAAGGTCCTATATACAGAAAAATATTCCTATAATCATGCTAACAATAAGAATAGATTATAAGAATAAAGACAAAGAATGAGTTTAGAGAGTAATTGAGAGAAAATAAGTATTCTCTTTTTTTATATGTATTTCATAAAAGAAATCTATATTTATAGGCTTATGAATATATGTTATACAAGTAGACATAAATAAATGAGTTACAAACATTAATAAATTAAAACTTTAAACTTAATTTTTATATATTCATAAATTTACTTATTTACAACAAACTATTTGTTCCATTTCACATGCTGCTAGTAATTGAAATTTAATTCCATGGAGTCCAATCTATGCATACGCAATGGGTTGGATTGCGGCCATTACTGTCCTCAAGGCTGTGCTTGAGTACGGGCATGGATACTGTGCATTCATTTTAGCCTGAATTATTAACCGTAATGAAAAGGAGAAGCAACGGGCTACAGCATATAATAATCCCAATATTTGAATGCCATTTGATAATGCCACGTGTCCTCCTGTGCCAGATAATGTTCCCACCGCCACCTTTGCCTTCGCTACTATTGTCGTTATTACCATCTTCTCCAACATGAAATTCCCAATTTTTAAAATATCTAAAAGCAGCAATTACTGAGAATTTAATTTTAATAAAATTATTGTATTAAGATTCTCAATTTTAATTCATATAAATTTATAATCTAATACGTATACATTTCATTTTGATGTGTTGATGTGATATTTTTCCATTGTCTATTGTAATAGTCACAATAGAATTCTTCATAATTGTTTAGGAAATCAAACCTCCTAATTGCGGGTCAACATGAATTTACTAATCAATTTAGAATCTATTTTTAAGTACAATCAATTAATATCAATTTTTTAAAATTAATATTTAAATTTAATTTATTAATAACCGTTAATTGTTAATTAGTTAATTATATAATTTTTATATTTTTTATTTAATTCTAGAATTATCTAATTTTTTTGGAATTTAAAATTAAATTTTGAATAAAAAATTCTAGAATTAAATAGTTGCATAGAAGAAATTTATGCTAAATAAATAAATCAATCGATAGTCAATTCATATAACCCTGTCAATAATGAACTAAATAAATAAAACACATATTATATACACACACCTAAAAGAAATGGCTAAAACAGAGGTGACAGCTGGAATGAGATTTCTCGCCGCACTAGCAAAGGTTCCAGAAGTCATCATTAGGAATGCTCACGGGACGGAGCGGGGGTGGGGGTGGGAAAGGGGTCCCCACTCCCCGTCCCATGCAATGTCTGAAATTCTCTGTCCTTGCTTCCGCCTGGAACACGGGGACAAAATCCCCCGTCCCCACCCCACGGGGGTTCCCATTTTCCATGGTGATCTCCGTTTTCCCGATGAATTTCTCAATCTGTCCTCAATCAATTCCCGATCCGACCCGAATTAAATGTCTTATTTACACAATAAAAATTGAAAATTATGTCTTATTTACACAACTCAATAATTTCTAAGTAAAGTTGAAATAAAGCTAATGCTGCCAATAAAATCATCTTAATACTTCTTATTAGTATTACTCATATTTCATTTTCTCTGGTTTGGTAGACCTATATATATATATATATATATATATATATAGAAGCCAAAAGAGTTGTGTTGAATAAAAGTTACAGAGTAGGCCAAAAATATATAAATACATAAGCAAAAAACCAATTACAGAAAAGACATGCTCTCCACAGAAGTAAATCTGATACAAATCTGATATAGAAAAGCTCATCCTTCAGTATTAGTAACTCCACACATCAAGAACTCCACGCAATAAATCTGCAAAATAAACAGATGAACAGTTACTACATAGATGAAATCAGACAAACAATCAGATGAAGTATACAACACTTGTCAATACCAACTTCACATGAAATGCAAAGGAAGAGCAAAGCCCCATTTTAGGATGTGCCCAAGGGAGATGAAACTAGTTTGTTGATGCTTGTGGACAGCATCTGACATCAATAATGCATACAGCATTACAAATGCATAATGGATTTAAGAAATGAAGTTGGTAACAACCTAGAAACAAATGGCATCCACTACCCATGGGACCTTTCTGGAAAATAAATTACGAAAGAACCAAAACCAAAAACATCCTTGTCCTCCTATAATAATTTCTTCAAAAACAACAAGGATAGCCAACAAAAATATGACTCACACAAGTGCACAGGAATCAGTTGCAGACAAATAAGGATGCAATGGAACGCATGCCGAAGAAACTTTCTAAGAGAAATACAGAATAATCTTTAAGAAATTGAAAGAAAAATGAAGAAACCAAACCGACTATTCTTGACATCACTGAATTATAAATTAATTGAAGGCATGAACATGGTAGATTTGCTGATAAAAAGGAACTGCAACTTGGCCGAAAAACAGAGAGGTAATAAGGAGAAAAGACCTAACATGACTAGATTGAACGATCAGCAATTCAGAAGGTAGCATAAAGAGCTAACTGCTAAAAGTGAAAAAACTTTGAAATCCATTTGCAACCTATAATTAAGAAGAGCATACAAAGACAAATATGCAGTACCGGGAATTCAAACTTCTTCTTTGCTCTCATCAGAAGTTCAACTGCATCAGTATAAGAACACTGCACAAAGTCTTTCTCAGCAGCATCCTGTACATAAAACAGACAGATCCCGAAAATGTCAAGGCATGCATTATGATGTCAGTCAGACCTCATATTAATAACAATGTCTTTACAGAATTCGACAAAACATGAAATATGCAAGAAAGGTCAGTGCAAAAATAACAAAATTCATTTTTTTTAGTCTCTCTGATTTCCCAGCAACCAAACAGAGTTTAAAACTAATTAAGTTTAACAAATTAGCAAAATTACAATATTACCAAAAATAATGAGATTAAACTCCATAATTAGCAATGTTATTAAAACCGGACCGGATAGAGAACCGGCAAGGCTGGGGTTCGTGGTTTGATCGGTTCAACCGAGTTTTTTTTATTTTTAAAATATTATAATTATTATAATTTTTTGAATACTATTGTATAAAAATTAAAAAAATATTCATCAAATTTTAAATATGTCATAAATATTCTAATAATAAGTTATAAAAATAATTTTAATTTTATTATTACAAGTGATTAATTATGGATTATTAAATATCATATGCTAGAAATATAAAAATACAATCATATCATGAAAATAATTTCATGTTTAGATGGAGTACTAATAAAATGAATACAAAAAATATTAACTTTGCATATATTAGTATAATTATATTTAATTACAATAAATTCAAATAGATAATAAGTATATTAAATTATTAAGTGACATTTTTAGAATTTAAAATACTAATTTTTCACTAAATAAATAATAAAAATTTAATATATATATATATATATGTATGTATATTTTAAATTTTCATTATTTATTTATTTGAAAAAAATTAGTATTTTAAATTCTAAATATATTATTTAATAATTTAATATACTATTACAATAATCCAAATAGATAATAAGTATATTAAATTATTAAGTGATATACTTAAAACTTAAAATACTAATTTTTTCAAATAAATAAATAAATAAATATATATATATGTGTGTGTGTGTGTGGGTGAAAAAAATTCAAAAAATTGATTTTTTACATTTTTAGCAAAAAACCCGATTCTATCCGGTTCGCCGGTTTTTCTGTTCTACCCGGTTTTTTCGGTTCAATTCGATTTTTTATCAATCCGGTTTTTAGTAGTCGAACCAATCAACTGACCTGTCAGTTCGCGGTTAAACCGGTTCAACCGATCGATCCGGTTTTAATAACTATGATAATTAGCAAGTAAATAATCTAGACAAGAAAAAACGACCACCATCAACTCCATAGTAATGGGAAATCAAATCGATACAGCTTTGCTTTCCTATTCGAACCAAAATTAAAGCTCTGTAACATTTAACATCTTCCTTGCAACAAATATAAAACAAGAAAAAAAAACCCTAGAAAGAGTATAGAAGAGAAAGAAAGTATACAGATCGAGTATAGGATCCCCATCTTCCTCGCCAATAGAGACGGTGACCTCATCAAGTTTAACGATGGGAGCAACCTGAGCTCCGGTGTCTTCGTCATCGGCGTGGGGGGAGTTGTCTTCCTCTTCTCTATCTTTGGTGTTATGGTGAAGATCGGTAGCAGAGGAGAGTAGTTGAGAAAGGAGAAAAAATGTATGGGAAGAAGTTAGGATTTATTATTAGGTATTTATAGTCAATGGTACAAAGGTAAATAATTAGAAAACTATGGACATAATAGTAATAATACACTGTGGCGGTGATCCCCGCGGGATGGATACCCTATTCTCCGCCCCCGCCTCCACCCCCGAAATACACCTCGGGAATTTTTTAATCCCCGTCCCCGACCCCGTGAGAGGAAAAATCGGGGATTTTTTGCCCCGTTCGAATTGGGTCCTCGTTGGGGTCGGGGATTCCCTGCCTCGCAAGCATCCTTAGTCATCACCATTCAAATTTTGTGCCAACGAACCCCCGCATCCAATTATATAATTCTAAAATAAATTTATTATACTTTTATCATAAGAATATTTTAAAACAATTGAAAATATTATTTTAGTACTTTAGTCTAACAATTACAATAGGATATATGTCTTCAAAAATATTTCTAATTTAGATTTAAGAAAATATTATAGACTCGAATATTTTTATCTTCTTCTTGCAATCTTCTTATTAAAATTAAAAATTAAGAACAATCTTTTTTGAAATGCAAAATAAATTTTCATTTATAATATAAAAAGTAAATCTAAAAAGTACAACTAAATTTATAAAATTTAAAAATACATAAAACGTACAAAATTAATAAAATTGTTGAAATATATTTCTAAATTTTTTTAATAAAAACGGTAGATAATGATAATAATCGCTAGTAATATGGTTTTTAGTGAAAAACTAAATCTATCTGTTGTCGACGGAATTTTTTTTTTTCAAAATGACAAAAATTTTCATAGAAAAAGACAATAACTTTCAAATATGGAGGATAAATTTACATGATAAAAAATTTAAATATCATATACTGCATTTTTTATGTACAAAAAATACACTATTTTTTATGTACAAAAGATCATATAATATATTTTTTGTGTACAAAAAATTATACACTATATTTTTTATTTGCAAAAAAATATATTATATTTTTTTTATTTGCAAAAATCATACATTGTATTTTTTTATTTGCAAAAAAAAATAAAATATATTTTTTATATATAAAAGATCATACACTATATTTTTTATGTCCAAAAAAAATAAACTGTATTTTTTATTTGAAAAAAATCATACACTGTATTTTTTATATATAAAATATCATATATTATATTTTTTATGTACAAAAAAATATAATATATTTTTATGTACAAAAGAAAATATATTGTACTTTTTACATACAAATGATCATACATTGTATTTTTTTATGTACAAAAGATCATACAATGAATTTATTATGTAAAAAAGATCATACATGATATTTTTTATGAACAAAAAAATACATTGTAATTTTTTATGTATAAAAAATCATACATTATATTTTTTATGTACAAAAAAATACACTGTATTAAGTTTCATCAAAAGAAAATATACTATATTTTATTTATGTACAAAAAAAATTATATTATTTATGTATAAAAGAAAATATACTGTATTTTTTATATACAAAATAAAATACACTATATTTAGTTGGGGATCCATCCATACTTAACTTAATGTTTCTCTCTGTCTATAAATACCTTTGAAAATTCTAATTATGACAGATATTTTATATGAACCCAACAAAGGCATAAAACCATTTTGTTAAGGTCTGCTATATGCAATTATTTTATTCCATTTCTGCATGATTTTATGGCCGCATTTTGGTCAATTCTTAAATTATGCAATTTTTAATGAAGAACTCAAATAAATTCATTATTTCAAATCCATTCTATCTAAATGGACTGTAAAATTAGAAATTAAGAACTCTGTTAAATTCGATGCTAACATGGACTGCAAATCCATTCTATTTTGTTTGTGGTAAGTATACAACCGTACGTCTCCTTCCTAACAAAAATAACATTTTATAAGTAGTTTAAAATGATAAATAAAGAGGAATAATTAACTATATTCTCTATAAATAACCTTCTATGTTTGTTTCTACTTTTTTTTATAAGTTTAATTTTACAAAATAAACAGTTAAGCTGCAGCTATTTTTCGATATACTCTATTCAATTGTTTAAATCGTATATTTAGTTGGGATTAATATTTATGCTAATTCAACAAATATACTAGAGAATTAGTTTCATATGCCATTTTAATATACAGATTTTAAAAACTAATTTAATTCAAAACAAATTGAGTAATTTTTCAATTTTGGTATGAATTCGTAATTTAAAAAATAAATAATACGTGCAATACACCTACACCTGCATAGTAGTTAGTTATATATAAAGAGTTCTTAGAAACTAAATTTTTATGTATAGTTGATATGCTATCGTGCCAATTAGAATTGAATATAGTCCTTAATTACCATTTTTTGTTTTAAAAACAAGTCCAATATGATTAAAGGAAATATTAACAAAGAGCTGATAATGTAAGCTTGCATTATATATCAAGACGTAAAGATGAGAGTGAGTAAGAGTTAAGTTTGGTGCTTCACCAATCCCACATCGGCTAAATAAACAAAGAAGAGCAGGAAAACATCTATAAACGGACGAGCGCTCATCGTTCTAGTGTAGCGGTTGCGCTACTTTACTCGTTGCGCGATGAGCACGTGACGATCTAGTGTTTAGCCTATTACTGAAGATTGACGTGGGCTCGAGGCAGAGGGTGGTACATCAATTTGTGGAAGTTACTGGGCCAACACCAATTGTAGATGAAATTGTGGAATTTTCCCTAGTAAAGACTGCGTTATGAACTGTGTTGTCTGATTAAAAGTATGATAATTTCATGACATTAGCGTATTCTGAAGCAAATGAGAAAACGTTTTGTTGATTTAGGGTTTAAGAAAGATTTTCTATTTTCTTGTTTACATGATGTCAACTTTTTCAGTTTCAATCAATTCAAAAGTATGATATTCACGGCAGATAAATTTCATTCTAATAAGATCGTAGCCTTTTGAGTCAATTGTTTCTTTTTCTTTGTTTCTGATAACATTTTTATTTTCTAACAGTAATAATAACTTCTTAGAAGAAATTCAATTTTTGTTGATGTTTCTGTCGAATTTAAGTAAATCCGTACATACTATTGGGCTCTACCTCAGGAGAACATTGGGGCAATAATATAGTGAAAAATAACATTGCATTAATTGAAATATTAAGAATACCAGTTCAGTATGATGAAAATATCAAAATGTGAAAGAAAATTCTGAAATGAGCAAAGAATTTTGCTTTTAATAGTGGTTATACAGTTAAAATCTAGTTCAGAATATGATTGGCTAGTCATGTAGACATCCATACCGCGGTATAAGTCATGAAAACTTACTTTCCTATGACTGGATCAAATTGATCTCCCCTAATATTTGATCTATAGTACATATTGAGAAATAATCCTGTGCACATCTTGTATATTCGGTCTGAAAATTTTCTGTCGGGATTGTAGTAAAGGCATAAATGTAAAAATGAGTTAAAAGTGCACAAAAGAAGTAAAAATGAAGTTTAGAATGAAAAAAATGACTTAATTGAAATAAAATGAAAAGTTAGGGGCAAAATGATAAATTTTCCCACATATTGAGTTAGTGAGTAAAAATGACAAGGTAAGTAATTAAGGGTAAAAATGGAAAGAAAAGTGAACTAATAGCCCTAAAATGAACTTTTGCAATTTTGAAGGATCAAAATGTAATTTTTGCATCAAAAAGTTAAAACAGGGATCAATTGATAAATTGTATGTCAATTAATGATTTAAAAATGAAAAATCAATGAACTAGTGGCAATATCGTTATTAAAGTATAAAATGGTAATTCCGTAATTACTTGAAATTTTAAGGATTAAAATGAAAAGTTTCATGAAAAGTTTAAATAAAGATCAAACTGAAATTTTATATGCCAATAAATGAATGTAGAGTGAAAATAAGTAAATTAATGGTAATTTTATAATTAAAATGTAAAAAAAAGGCATTTTTGTAATTAAATGAAAAATTAATGATTAAATTGAAAAATTTACCAAAGTAATTGTATTAATTTTTATTGAATGTAAAGTACATTGAAAATTATATATTTGATAGAAAATTTAACGAATTTTACATAATTAATGCAATTACGTTTGTCTAGAAAATTTTTCGATTTATAGTTACCACTGAGTATATTTAATGCTTAGCAAGTTGTGTTTATTACGTGTAGGTTCTAAAGAGTAGTTGGAGTATAGTACACAGTTGAGCAAAGTTTGAAGAGAAAGAGATAGTTATAAATTATTTTGTGCTTTGGCATGTATATATTTAGCTATTTGAAGTAAAAGATTGGATTGTATTTGATCAGTATATTGATGTATATGTGAATATGTGTATTGTCAGGAAGTGAAATTGAATGGGCGTGTTTGATATGAGAATGAATGACTGGAATGTATGTATGCTTTGTTATGAATTGTTGTGCCCTGAGGAACTGTGAAAATTATCTATTTTTCAGGTTAGTTAGGGAAGTTGTTAACTGTTATATTGTTGGTATCTTAATTGGTGAATATTAAATTTGACATGTCAATCTACATGGTTAAGTTATAAGTATTAACGAATGAAAAAATCTTACAGTCAATAGATAAATAAGATTTAGTATATGTTTTTAAAAAAAAAGTTTTCCAGCTAACCGTTTAAATCAGTCCGATTATGTTAGTAAGGGTGTTACAAAATAAAATTAAAATTAAGTTTACAAATTCAATTTCAATTAAAATAAGATTGAATTTGAGTTTAATTTAGATAATTAAATACAGTTTATTCAATTTGAATAAAAATAAAATAAATATATAAATATATAAAGCGAATTTAGTGTATATAGTTTATTCAATTAGTAAAGTGAATTCAATTTTTTTTTTTCTTTGAAGTGAGACCTGAAAATGACAAAATACTAATACTAATAATAATAATGAATAGTGAGAGATTGTAATAATACACATTATAAATGAAGAAAATAACACAACAAGAGAAAGATGTGATGGGACCCAATAAAAGGAAATTATGAAGCTGAGAGTAGAGAATTTCTATTTACTTTTATGCAAAAGTAAAATTGAGAAGTACCCATCAGTCTCATTCAGAAGGAATCTGCGGTGGTCATTAAAACTGGAAAAAGTAGTCTTTGAATCGATTCTCCCGGAGACGATGCCGCTTAGATGACCCCAAAATTCTTTATGGACCATTTGGCTACACTTGCCAATTCACATTCCACTTCAATTTTCTGATTTTGAGGCAAACGGATTTGGTTGTTGCCTTAAACTATACTACTTTCATTTTTTTTATTAATCACTTTTATTATTTTTACTAAAATTAAAAATAATAAATAAACTTAAATTTAATATTAAATTATATGATTAAAATTAAGTTATCAAATTTAATTAATTTTTATTTTATTAAAAAAAAATAAATTAAATTACATTGAAAATCTAAAAGTAACAGATAAATAAATTTTAAATTTTATAAGTGACAGATAAAAAAAAAACGAAGAGATTACTATTTTATATGTAATATGAAAACCAAATATGGCCTAAATGTAAATATATGGAATTGTTAAAATTTTCTTTTTTACATGACTATATAATCAGTACATTTAATGTGCCATATTCACATCATATATAGCTTTGTTCTTAATTATTTTGTATGTAATTATTGCATATTATAATTAGCATATTTAATGATAATCACTTATTGTTTAAGTACTGATCGAGCGGTAACAACTTTTTTAATTGATTACGGTTTAATTTTCACCTCCTGCTTTTCAATAAGGTAATTATGAAAATACATGTTTTATATTATTTACTTTTATTGATTATATATATCCCAAACTTTCCACAAAAATATCATTAACACGTACACCAAATTAGTAAGATATATATAGATTCCATTCCACCAGCAGTAGAAACATTACTGTGCCTATTTAAAGGACAATAGACGACTGAATTTTAAGTTTGGCTAATTTAAAGCACTAAAAATTCAACACAATTATTGGCAACATCAATTGAGTATTGTGCCACACGTGGAGCTCTAAGTTAAGCCGAACTAAGTGGAAGATTATTGATAATTAAGAAATTAATAATCTTTCTAAATCCAATGATGACAAAATTTTAGGTTTAAATAGGCAATAATTATTTTCCTTTTTTTATAATTATTTGTTATTCAAAATTCATGTTTAATTTGCACCGAATGAATCTATGAATATTTAAAGATATTGTATTTCAAGTACTGAAATTTGAAAACTTTAATTAAGAAAAGATGGATACGTGTCATTTCATCTCAAAATTGGAAGGTAATAGATAAGAATTCGAATTCAGAAAGTAAGGAAAGAAATATGAATTTTATTAAGAAAGGAATTTGATTTTAATTCCTATGTATGGTAATAAAAACTCTGAGTACCCTAAAAATATAAAAATGTTGAGAAAGGAAGATAAAACTTTTTATATTCATCTAGAATTGTTTATGAAGGGAAATTGAATGTGGACAATATTCAAAACATATTCATTTTCGTAGCCATAAGTTACTGCTGTGACTGACATTAAATTTCGCATTTATATATCACAGCAGTTTCTGGAGTAAGAGTGATTATCTCCTTTATTAGGGCTGTATTAGGACCGCACAAAATCAAACCGAAAATTGAAAATCCAACCAAATGAATTTTAATATATTTTGTTTGAAAACTTAAATGAGTCTACACTAACCAGACTTCGATTAGATTTGCAATTTTCTTAGTTTTTTTATTGCTTTCAATTTTTTTGTTTTCTCAATTTTTTATTTTAATTTTTTTTAATTTAAAATTTTTGTACTTTAAAAAAATTTAAATCACTAAATTTCTTTTTTTTTAATATTATGCCAAATTGGACTTGTGTTATATTTAAAAAGCTATATTATATTTATTTTATATGAATATTTTTTTATTTGAGGATTTTTAATGTATTTTAAATATAATTTTAATTAGTATTTATTATGGACATAATATAATATAATATAATATAATATAATATAATATAATATAATATATTATTTTTATTTTATTTTAAATGATTTTATTTTTGCAAATATAAATTAAATTAAATTTATGAGTACATATAAGTTAAAAAATCCAATAAAAAAACTCATATTCAAGAACCAAAATCGAAACCGAACAAACCAAAATTAATTCGGTCTATTATATTTCGGTTCTATATATTTCAGTTTTCGATTCGATTTCTTTTTTCATGAAATTTGATTTTTGTTTTGTTCAGTTCGATTGACCATTTGCACAGTCTTAATTTGTATGATAATATTTTAAATTAATTGAATTAATTAATTTTAAACATGAAATGATTTCAAAAAATAATAAAATATACATAAATAAATACGTATAATTTATAGAAAAGAATTCAAAAAATTCACCTACATATTCATTAATTTCATACCTAATTTTCAAACCAATCAACCAAGAAAATAATTTCAAATGAGAAACAAATTTAAATTTTTACTATAGTAATACGTTTAAAGGCAAAAAGAGCGGTGAAAAATGAATGTGCTGCAGCAAAATACCCCACAAGGCCACAATTATCTGGAAAATTAGCTCCGGAACTAAATTATTGCAAAAACAAATTGACAGCGTAAGTTTTGAAAATATTTTGATGGTTAAATTAGATTGAACGAATATAATATTCATGAAAAAATAAAAAAAATAAAATAGAAGGTATTTACTTCTATATTCATTAAAAAATAAAAAAAGATAAATGAAATTGAATGTAATTCCTTATATGTCCTTGCTAGCCTTGTATGGATAGGCATTTATTATCCATATCGAGTGACTATAACCTATATCAACATTATGGAATTTCATAATTATTTGTAACGGTTAGTTTATACATCGCATAGCTTATGATTTCGAATGTTTAATCTCTCATATTTATATAATTCATAAATACAATATAGGAAATTTGTAAAATCTATAAATTCGGATATTTAAGTAATTCAACTTTACATATTTATGAAATTTTATTGGAAAATCATCTGAAAATCTATAACCGGGTGAATTGACCCGGTTTGATTCGGTCCGATCTGAAACTGGAATCATAAATAGAGATATGTCTAGACCACTTGTTTCTACTAGCTTCATTTCTTTCTACCAAAGATCCCAGCTTTATTTATTCAGTGCAAATTTCCGAGAAAATGGCTTTGGAGATCTGCGTGAAGGCTGCTACTGGGGCTCCTGATATTCTTGGAGACTGTATGTTTCCCTTTTCTATATCTATATTATGTCATTATATCTGTCCGTTTCTGATTATTTCCATGGATTTTCTCTTTTTGATTGAATTTTTGGAGGTTTTTGTGTTTTACAGGTCCATTCGTCCATAGAGTTCTCTTGACCTTGGAAGAGAAGAAAGTTCCCTACAAATTGCACCTGATCAATCTTAGTGAGAAGCCTCAGTGGTAGCTGAATCATCTAATCTTTCGAATTCTTTTATATATATATTTCTTTTCGTTTATTTGTAATGTATGTGGTGAGAAGCCTCAGTGGTAGCTGAATCATCTAATCTTTCGAATTCTTTTATATATATATTTCTTTTCGTTTATTTGTAATGTATGTGCTAATGGGTTGCTTTGTCTGCTTATGGATTGGCTATCTATTTAAAATTTGTGATTTTTTTTTTGTGCAAATCGTGCTGGTTTAGCTTTGTGTTTATGTAACCCTTATTTTGGATATACATAAATATGGCGGTTCATTTGTTCTCATTGGTGGTTCACTTTTTGGGGACCAAGAAATCGCCTTCTATGGTGTCCGACTTTAGAAGATGATATTGAAAAAGGTGTTAACCATTCGCTTTTCTGTTGTGATGACTGTTTAAGTACCAAGGACAGTAACAGAAATTTCTCAACTGACAGCAAACAATCTGTTATTGTCTTTGAATCTTAACCTATTTTTACAAAAACTGATGAAAATCTAATTATTAAGGAACAGGAGAACTTTTGTAAATAAATCCTTGAGACATTGTAAACAATATAAGTTCTGATTTGAGGATTTTGTATGTTGTGATGCGTTAACACAAGGATTATGATGTTTATTTATAGGTTTTTGGACATAAACCCAGAAGGAAAAGTTCCAGTGGTGAAATTTGATGATAAATGGGTACCAGACTCTGATGTGATTGTTGGGATTCTGGAGGAGAAATACCCTGAGCCATCTCTTGTTACTCCTCCTGAATTTGCTTCTGCGTAAGCATCCCCACTCCTTCATTTTAGAATTTTTTTTTCTTTTAATTTGTAAGTTAATGTTACACTGATTTGATTGTGCACTGTAAATTTTGGGAATTTTACTTGATGAAATGATGAGGGGGAGATTTTTTCTATTTCTTGTTCCTAATTTCCTTTACTACTTGTAACATTTGGCTGTTTCTTATACTCTAGTTAGTTATATGTTGCTTTCTCTGTTTCTATTTTTTTCTGATAAATGTTCATTGAGAAGTTTGGAGGCAGAGTTAAATATATCAGTAAAGATAAGGATCTTGCACATTGATTATATGTTACCATGCAGGTTCTCGAAACTAGATTTTAATTGTTTGTTGACTCTAGGAATACAAGTCAAATGTATCCATATGTATCTAATTTGCACCTTGTACGGATAAAATTTTCCCGGCTCATATTTATGTGAACTAAAAAGATGTTTGCTTCTTTGCTAATGTTTATATTTACAAATGCATTTATTTGTGGTCATGTGTAGTTGCAAATAATTTGAAATTGAGGTTTTCCTTTTTGCAATCTTAAAAAATGATTGCAGAGGTTCAAAGATATTTCCATCCTTTTTCAAATTTGTGAAGAGCAAGGATTCCAACGACGGATCAGAACAAGCTTTGCTTGAGGAACTGAAGGCTTTGGATGAGCATCTTAAGGCTCATGTATGAATGCACTTGAGACAAACATGAATTAAACAAGAAGTCCAGCTCGTCTTTATGCTTTTGGTATAGAAACGTCTGCTAATTTTTAGAGCATTGTATCAGGGTCCATTCATTGCTGGGGAAAAGATCACTGCTGCTGATTTGAGCTTAGCACCAAAATTGTACCATCTTGAGATTGCTCTTGGCCATTTTAAGAAGTGGACCATCCCCGAAAGCTTGACTCATGTCCTCAACTACACAAAGGTATGTGGCTGTTATACTTGCATCACATGTGGAGTGTGGTATACTTTGGCTTTTGTGTCTGATTTTCGACTAAATAAATCATACAACAGAATGAAATTTCTGACAAGTTAGCTCTTTTGCATTTTGACTGCTGCAAACATGTGACAATCCAACTTTGGCATGTTATAACTTGATTGAATATTTGGATTATGGAAGATCTGTACTTTTAAAGTTTTATCATATTTTGTTTTTTTTATTGAGCTACAAAGTGTAACGGGTGGATTTCATTTCTCCCTTTCCACTTTCCCTATTTGATTGTTTTGTCACATGATTATATGATGTCAGAAAAGCATTCATTGTCTACTCAGTAGTCATAGTTTGGTGGCCTATCCAGTGGCATGGCATGTTGCTGCTGTTTCCTGTGCAAAAATATATGTGCATAAAGCAGCTTGCTGATGAATGTGCTTGTATAAATATATATGAATGGAGAGTTAGGATTATTGGAGAGGTCCTCCAATAAAAGAAACAGCAAGCTTTCCAGTTTTCCATCCTTTTCCTCCTTTCGTTCTCTTAGTCGAATAAAAGAATGTATTATGAGTAGTGCACGTGTGTTGTATTATATGTCTATGCTATGATTCCTTTTTTATTCTTAAACACTACTTGGTTTCTAGAGAATTCAATTAGTTTGATTTACTCCCTTTTCTTTGAAAGTTACCTTACTAAGGCATATAGTCAGTTTTCAAGGAATGGGTAACAGATGGTTAAAGGTGGGCCCATCATACATAAGTTCTTCACCTGGGAAATGGCCTGTAGCTGCTAGTTATCAATTTATTTGGCTTGTGATTTGTATATCTTGATAGAATTCACAAGTCTGTAAAGAAGCACAAAGTTTTCTGATTTGATCCAAAGGGTTATTGAATTGAACTGAATTTTACCATATCTGGTTTGCTTGTGATCCATTATTGTCTCAATGTGCTAGCTCGCGTTAGAATTTACTTTCCTGGAGAGTTGTAGTGGATACCTAAGTGTGACTACTGGGAGGCAGACATCCCAAGTTTGATTGTTCGCGCTAGTTCATTGCAGACGGCCTGCTTGGTGTTATAGTTTTTTGTAACCAAAACTAGCAAGTCATGTATTGTTCAAAAACAATTGTCATGGGATATTCCTATTAAAGTCTTAGGCTTTTGATCATATAGATCTACAATTTTTAGATTGAGATTCTTAAATTGCTGCCAATGTAATTCATTCCAATCTGGCACATGGAGGTACTTCTAAATGAAGTGACATTTCATGTCAAGGTGTCAAGTTTTCACGTACATATGAAAGGACATCTCAGGCTCTCTTTTCTTGAGCGTGCCTGGGTATGTATTTGCAGGATATGAACACACTTCTCCATAAATGTGACTGTACAATAAGAGTTAAGAATGACTTTATTAGGTGTAGGATTACATATTAGAAATGAAGTTTGATAATGAATAGAAATCTTGAAATTGTGTTTTGCAGTTGCTGTT